>CAUYPK010129453.1:0-42282 GCA_963574355.1 Loris lydekkerianus | reverse complement strand
TAAATGTGGAATGTAAATATCTTAACACAATAACTGTGAAATTGCCAGGAAGGCTATGTTAACCAGTGTGATATAAACGTGTCAACTGGTCTGTGAAACTAGTGTATGATGCCCCATGATCATATCAATGTACACAGCTATTTAATAAAAAAAAAAAAAATCATTTAGGAGATAGAGGATCCACATATATAGAAAATAATAATCATATGAGCAGACCTAACGAGGTGTTTGAATTTATAGTCAGCTTCATTTGCTTTGTGAATTTCATGAATCCAGAATTTATAACATTTTTGCCATATAGAGAACTTAAAGTCTTGTTCTATAACAGGTCTATAACAGGTTCTATAATATGTACATATAATAAAAAGTCATCATAGGTTTTAGGACAGGGAAAGGATATTTACCTTGACTTAAAGGAAGCTGTTATAAAAGATTATTTTGATTTGTACTTGAATAAAAATTATAAATGCTTTGTTATTCCTAAACCCTTGTACCAAAGTTAAACCTACCATCATATATGTGCGGGTGGGTTATTCAGGCGGATCCTACAATGATTCCAATGTTTCCTGTTTAGTTGAAATATAATATTCAGGGGATTGAACATTGGGACTTCAGGAAGCCTTATGTGATTATGGGATTTTTCTCCCCCATAACTAGAAAGGAATTTTTTTTTTTTAACTAGAAAAGGGGTTCAGATGGTTTGGATGCAGAAAGGACAACAAATATCTGGAACACAAGCAAACATAGTGAATGAGGTTCAGCCGCTCAAGGCATTCGTGGAAGTCCATCCCAGACTGACACAGGTTCAACGCTGTGTAACTGTGTCCTAGACTGCACCTGGGGTTTCTGATGACTTGGTCTGCCCTTTGAAAAAGCCCATTGCTTTTATTTCAAAACAGCAACATTTTCCCCTTAACTGTTTCTATAAGCAGTTTGCATCAGCAGAACTTTTCCAACTATCTCAGAATGAAGAACTCCACAGCTTTGTAAGGGATAGGAAAAGTCAGCCTCCTGAGAAGATTGGTGCACATCCTGCTGGGCACACTTTTGTGCAGGTGCACCCCCGCTGCCCCAGTGTGCAGGGGCATGCACTTTAGGAAGAGAGTTGCACAAGGAAGATCCATAAGCAGCTGTAACCTCATCTGCTCCCTGCAAGAAACAGGATTGCTCTCAGTTCTCTGGAAGACAAGTTTGCTGTTGTACCTCCTGCTCCAAAACCATGTCACAAGCTGATAAGTTGTCCTCTTCCGTGAGAATTTAGTTTGGTTTTGTCAATCACCAATACGTCTTTCTCGTGATTCTTTTCTTACTGAATATATTTGAAGACAATTGCAATCTGTATTTCTCTTTTTTGAATTCTTTTATTTTAGAATTTTACAGGTGTACAAATGTTTTGGTGACATGATTGCTTTTGTACAGTATGAGTCAAAGTTATATAAGTGTGCCCACCACCCAGATGATGTGCATTGTACTCACGAGGTATGAATTCACTCTGAATTTCTTTTTTATTTTAATGGATTTTAATGAATAGTCCCTAGAAAGTTCACCATGCTCACTTTCAATTTATATTCAAATTTATTCAAAGATAATATCACCCAGTATTATTGGAAAATTCTATATAAATAATAGAACTGATATTTCAGGCCCCCACATGATTTGCATAGGTTACAGAAATATTTTTCTTGACATAGTTCCCATGCTCATCTCAATCTTTGATATATTAATTTTTGCTATTTCTAGAAATGTTTCTAGTACAATAAAGTCTCAGCCACTTCCCCTTTGTAAATAACCATTGAAAAACATCAACCGAAAATGATGTGGTGTAATCACAGCACCATGAATCATGGAAAACGGCTATTTCATGAATTTAAAACTATCTTAATACTCTTACAATCACAATGGTATTTTTCTGAGGCAATTTGGAAGGCATCTAAAAATTAATAGATGATTAAATAGCAGTTATGATCCATGTATCAACTTGTTCTCATCACGGCAACTTAGACATTGGGACAAAAGTTATGCCTTTTGATTTCTCAATAGTTAAGTAACACCACACTTGTTCTCACTATAAATAATAAAGGTAAAATATGGCAAACTGGTGCATGTAACAAACATGGGAGATCATAACGTGTTTCCAGGATGTGGCATCTGGCCATTGACCACAGCGTCTTGGAACAAGACAAAGTCATTGAAATAGTTAACAGATGTTAGCCACACTTGAAATACAAAAGTTTTCTATTGCTAAAAATTATGTAGGGGTCAGATGGAGAGTTGGCTCTCGGTCTATAACTTAACTGACTTGGCAAATGAAGAGTTGAGATCCAGAGGCATAACAAGTAATATTGAGGCCACACACTCTGCCGGAGCTCATAAACTACTGACAATGTGTATTCTGGGCTAAGCCCACTTGATTAAGTATTAACACAGTATTGGATACTGATTGAAATCTGAAGTCAATTATCCTGTCTACTAAATTAAAATGTTATTTCTACGAGAGTGAAAGAGACTTTTTTCCCAGGTTCAAAAGTATGACTACCAACTTCATTATTTATCCTCAGCTTGCAGTTTCCCTGATGACTGGTATTGCTTTCTGTAGACTTCATAATTAACTCAGTTATAATCTTTTCAAAGAGTATCTCTTCACCCCTCACATTAAAGAACAAGTTGACATTAATGAGTTTTAGGTGAATATGTCTATGTAGCTGAAATTTGTCTTCTCAGACTGAAGTCAGAATTCCACCCAAGTCAAATCCCCAAGGAGGCTCGTGCTACTTTAGAGTTCGTGGTTTTATCTACAGCTTTGCAAATAAAGTCACCAGCTTCCATCACTTTGTGAAGATTCACGCCCTAGTAGGGGAAAGGGGGAAAGGAGATTAGAGAGAAAAAAAACACTACCAATCCCCTTTAATTTAATTAGTAGTTACTTAACCATTTAAAATTACTAAACTACATGCTGTTCATTATCAATTTGGAGGCAACATTTGTTTTCATGAATCATGTAGTCACCATTTTAGATTTTTCTGCTTTATGAAAACATATCATGAATCTTCCCCTACTACAATAACACAAACTTGACACCCCTGGGCAACGCAGTGTAACTGAGGCTGGGACCTAAAGCCTAGAAAAGACAGTAATTGAACTAGAAAACAGTTATTAATAACAACATTGGCAAAGGGAAATCAAAATGGTGATGCTGTGGAGGAATTTATAGATGAAAACTGACTTAGAAAAACTCCTTTGTAGTATATGAATGTGATAAAGCCATAAAGTTTATAGGAAGGTGAATGAATATATATGTATGCATGTATACATACATACATTATCTACAAGATCAAAAACATTATTCTCGGTATGATGTTGAAAGAGGTAGTAGTAAGTCAAATAAAATGAAGTAATATTTAGTGCACATCTGGAACCTGTTTTCCTGAGAGGTTATGCTGTCTGAAAGTAGAAATAGGATCAACAAAGGCTTAGGTAAATCCATGGATGACAGATATGCAGTTGGGTATGGAGGCCAAGTTCATGGCATGCTCTCAGCCTTGGTGTAATGAAGGGTCACTATCTAAATCTCTACTCAGCACTTTGCTATCACAGGAAGAGGCCAGACATTGGATGGGTTAACTCCCCAATTTTCCTTTATGTAGCATTTCATAACCTCCAAGTCCTTCCTCAACATGGACTGGAAAGATGTGGACTTAAAATTGCACATACTCAGTCTTCCTTTAATTTTTAATATTTATGGCAATCTGTCATTTTCTTAAACTATACAAATATAAATACTCCTATGGTTTTTAATAACTGTAATTATCATTTTAGAAATTGGAGACATTAATATAGTTAATCACTTCCCCTTGCAAAAGTTTAGAGTGCCCTTCTCTTTGTGGTTTACTTCTCTCTCTAGGAATGATCAAGAAAAATATTTTGCGAATGACACTTATGAATGTCATAAGTGAGACAGACTGTGCTATGATCCATTATTTCACTTCCAAGAAACCCAGTTGACAACGTCCTTTCTGATTCACCCAGTGTTGCCAGGGAGGCTTTGTCTCTACCTGCATAGATTTTTTTGTTTCTTCACTTTTGTGTATCTCAGAACTTAAGTAATCCCCCATGTAAAGTTACTTTCGGGGTCCTGACATGTGTTTTGGCTTGAGAAATTTGATTTTATCAAGACCATAGTAATAGTTTTGAGTGTAGTAACTGCGAGGAGAATTTTAGTTAACTATTCTTAATTCGAAGATATTTAAATTTTGTAACTCGTTTCATGTGTCTTTCACTTCTGAATTACATCCACCAAGGTTTAATGAAAATGTTTTAGTCATTATTGTTCTTCATTTTAAAGAAGTCCATTTGTAACAATTATGCAGAATTTGTTGATACCATAGCAGAGAAGAGTTTTGTTTTGGCCTTTTTCCACCATTTTATTTTAATTAACAAAGATTATTATGAAAGAACACCACATTTATTTCTGAATCATTCATCAAGTGCTTAAGTACACTTCTAGGATTTCATGAACCTCATGCAGAATGTGGTTTCTGCTTTCAGGGAGCTAATGGTCCAGCAAGCAACATGAAGCTATAAACAGAATGTGCGATACTACGGTTCAAGTCATGAATAGAGATAGTCCCAGAAAGGAGAGATGTGGGGCCACGGAGCCACGAAGAAAAAGAGATTAGAAACAAATGTGTCAGAGAACGGTGTCAAGAGAAGTAAATCCTGACCCAAGTTTCAAGGGATTATATGAGTCAGAGGTTTTCAACAAGTGTGCCATGGCACACTGGTGTGCCCTGAAAGCATCTTAGGTGTGCCAGAAAAATTTTAAAGATCATTAATTAAATTATTTCAAAGGAAGTTCAAAGCACAGTAAGTATATTCCTTTTCTTCTACACTTTTTTGGGAGGATCAACATAATTTAATTGTGCTGCAGAAGTTTAACTATAGGTCCAAGTGTACTGTAAGATAAAAAAGGCTGAGAAACGCTGATATGAGTCATTGAGGACACAAAGAGTGTCTGGGGTGCCACAGGTAGGATGAGAGAATAGCAATAAAAGATATCTGAAAAATACTAGGGTATATATGGGTAGAAAGGAAAGTACCCCCTTTTTACTGGACAAGTTCTAAATAGGCCAGATTATGTGATAGAGCCCAACCTTGCCTTCTAGGAAGTGAGAATCCATTGGCGGGTGCAGAGAAGCTGAGCTTATCATACTTGTGTTTTAGACAGAATCCTCTGATGGCAGCGTGGAGGATGAATTTAAAAGCAAGTCTAGAGCCAGCCAACCCATGTAGAAAATGAACTGCCAGAAAGAGCTAAGAATCTATGTTCAGGGAATGATAGTAAGGAAGGGACAAACCACCAAAATATTTCAGAAGTCAAAGTTAATGGCTCCTGCCTATTGAGTAGACCTGGGACCCACAGTGATTGGATTCTGCAAAGAATCTTGGCTGTTCACTTGGTAACTGGTTGAATTGTGGCAGCTACTCAATGCAGTGATCCTCGTTGCATTGTGAAATTCTTAGGAATAAACTTATTTGCAATTCAACCCCACAGTGATACTGAGCATCAGCTGTCGTTTGAGTTCAATTCAGTTATCCAAATCTTTAAGAAAATATCTATTTTTCTTCAGTTTTTTTCATGGCCTCATGATGGAAATAATTAAGCTACTTTGTAAATGAAGCAGTGTTTATTCTAACCAGAGAAGATAGGCAATGGCTTTGGTGGTTATGGACAACTGCTGTTGGTGTTTAGTGCCAAGAGAAATCTGCCTCTCGATAAATATTTATTGAGCATCTTTATGGCACAGACAGCAAGTAAAAATAAGCTATAATTATTGCTCTCTGGCTGCATGGGAAGGTAGACACATAAATAAGATCAGGATACAACCTTGTGGTAAGTTTTGAGCTAAAACAGAAGGTAGCATGGAGGAACCTAACAGTTTGGCCTGGGAAATAGGAAGATTCTCAAAGACATTTTTTTAGGATGGCAGAGCCTCACTTTCCCGATGAAGTAGAGTATGGGGTGTTAGGCCATTCCAAGTGGTGCTGAACATGAGCAAAGGGTGGGAGTGTGGATGAAAACAATGCAGAAATGGAGACTACAAGAAAATGTAGTGTCGCCAGGATCACCGCATAAGTGCAGTGAGGAAGGAGGAGAGGCCTGGGCAGCAGAGAGGGAAATATCCATTTTGTAATCCAAATAATGCATTTACATCTCAGAGAACATCTGAATGTCTAGTAAGCTCTGGACAGTTTTCTTACCTTTTATATTACGTGTCTAAAAAATATGCCCTATAGACTAACACATTGTGCCAATATGCATGTGACAAAACAAAGGGCTGATTTTGGTGGATGTTATTACATGGCTTGTGACTTTTCAGCGACTAATTGTAAAGAGACGATGTTTGCCGGCCAGAGTCCCACATGCTAAGTATTATTAAGCTCCACTCTTCCACTGACCATTTTAAAAGGGCCCTGGGATCCTTTCCAGAAGCCTTAGCTGTCACCGTGAGACAATCAAGGTCTCAGTTTCCTCCAAGGAAAACATCCATACAAAAAACAAAACTACAAAACTCACTCCACAGTCGTCGCAGCAAAGGCACAGGCTCAGACTCACAAAGCGTGTGAAGTCAAATCAGATAACACGTAAAGAAGCACTTTGGAGGTCATGAAGCTCCATAAAAATGTTAAATGGTAGCATTATTGGGGATTCAGCTACAGCAATAAGTTACTTTATAAAGCCCCTGAAAGAATTTTTATTGTATTTTCCCACTGTGCATTTTAGCAAATAGCAAAAGTGTAGTAAAACTTTGACCTCAAAATTGCTTCCCACATCTGAGAAGTATTGCAATTTGGAGCTTCAAGGAATGCATGAATATTAAAATATGTTAAAGGAACTTACTGTATTGAGCCCCAGGCCATTAAGCATATATATCAAATCCTCAGTGGCTACATTTCCTGAAGCCCCTTTTGCATAAGGGCAACCACCTAATCCAGATACTGCAGAGTCCACCACGTTAATTCCCATCTGGAAAACAAAGCAAAACAACCAAAGCTTGTGTATTTATGGCAAGTAAATTGTTGCATTTTTGTTTAACCTGTGGCAAAGAGCAAATAAGCAAAATATGACCCTGTTATTCAAACATGTTCACTTCCCCACCTGCTGCTGGAGCAGTCCCTGGCGTGTTAATTTTGCTTCTGACTAATCTCGTCCCTTAGGCTAACAGAAACTTTGCTAAGGCCCTCTGGAAGTAGAAAAATCTTTGATCAAAATTAAAGTGGCGTTACTCATTGGTAATAGTACAACTGTAGATGGTACTTCTTGAAGTAAGGTTAACTTACTCCCAGGGTTTATATAATCTCCAATTCTCTAGCTTTACATAAAAGCATTACATAAATGACATGAACTATTTCCAACATCCCAACTAAGAATCAAAGTAGAAGATTGGAAGGAGGGTGTTTAGGGAGGAGGGTTCACTGTATTTGAAATAAAATTCTGTGGGTTCAATTTACTCAATCAATTTACCCAGTGTTTATTGAGCCATTATTTTTTGCACAATACTCTGCTTTCAAAGAAGTGAAGAGACACCTAAGAGGTAAGGCCAACAACAATAACTTCAGCTCATATTTATTGGATCCTCACTAAGTTCCAGATATTATTCTTAAGATATTATTATTTCATAAAGAAGTACACAGGCAGACTTAGAAGAAATTTTGGAAGTCTGACTAAAGTTTGGCCAAGCAAATCCTTTCTGTTGAATCTTATATAATTTTTGTATATTTATCACAACTGATGAAACTAATAAACAAATATTACCATATTTATTATTCACTAAAGTTCATACAGTATTTAAATTTCATTAAACATTTTAAAAATGTTTCTAAAGACAATTTTTAACCTAATATCTTTTTTTTTTTCTGGTCCAGGAACTCATCAGGACACTATATTTTATTAGTAATCATGTTTTCTTTGGCCCTTCTGGGCTGTGGCAATTTCTCAGACTTTGACTGTTTTGATTGATACTGCTCATGAATTTTGTACAATGTCCTTAGATTTGGGTTTATCTCACTTTTTTTTCATGGTAAGACTGGAGTTATACAGTTTAGAAGGGAAGACCACAGAGATGAAGTGTCATTGTCAAGGCATCATATCAAGGGTATGTACTACCGTCATGAATTATGGCTGCTGAGATCAACCTTGATTGCCTGACTGATGAAGGCACCTGACTGAGGTGATGCTTTCTGGGTATCTGTCTTATAAAGCCTACCCCCTTTCCATTCTGTACTCTTTAGAAAAAAGTCACTATGTGTATCTCACTCTTAAAGAGTGAGGAATATCTATATAATTATTTGGAATTCTTCTATATGAGAGATTTGTCCATTCTCTCATATTACGCGTTCATATGTTTATATCAGTAGTGACTCACAGGTATTTATATATATTTGTTTTGCTACTTTGGGATAGAATCAAATATTAATGTACGTGTTTCTTGCTCAAATTGCTCAAGATTTGGCCATTGGGAGCCTTTTCAATGGGTTCCTGTTTCCTTTTATTATGCCCCAGGGACTGTACTTTTTGAGTCACTTTTCTAGATTTCCCTAGCAAGACAAGTATTAAGAGAATACTTTCTAAAGCTCACAGGGAAGAGCTACCATCCTTAAAAAGCCCTGGAATTCTCTAGCACCTATTGTAAGTTTACAAAAATTAAGACTGTTTCTGCATCTCTTTCTTCTTATATTTCTCAACATGGAAAGGTCTCAGATCTGTCAAACCCCCTCATTTTCAGATGTTTCTACTGTTCAGCTAAAATACTGGTGCATTTACAGCAATTTTTATTTGGTATAAATCAAATTAGTAAGAATAAGAAAGTGCGTACTAGAAGTTAAATTTGTAGCATTTTCTAGTAATTGTAAAAGGCAAATATTAGGGTACTGGCACATTGTGAGAGTCAGCCATGACATTAAATAGGCAGGGGGTATTCTTGGCTTACACTGTAGTTTAAAACTGATTTATTCAGTAGACTTGAATCTATTACCCAAGGAGACAGAAATTAGAGTGATTTTCAATCCTGTCTACCCATCACAATCATTTGAGGCCTTTTAAAAATACTAACACCCACTCTTCTCCCCAGACTAATTAAATCAGATGTCTGTCCAGAAAGGGCTCAGACATCATTTCATTAAAGCTCCCTCTGGTCATTCTGTATGTTACCCTGAGGCAAGACTCTTACCCATTTCATTTTTTATTGATTCTGGGTAGGAGTCAGCCTTAACAATAGCGAAGTTCTGTAACCTGGGGCAGGACAAAGAATTGAACATTTCAAATAAACCAGTTTTTGAAAAAAGACCCAAAAAGGTATGAGGTAGCCAAAGAAACATGCATGGTAGATTGAAAAATGGTTTCATGTGCATGTCCACTTACCATGTTCCCTTTCTTACTGCTGAGGATCAAGACTCTGAAACTACAGAGGTCCCAGAAAGGAAACTTGTCAAAATATTCAGCTTTAAATCTTAATTAACTTTTCGGGAAACAGTGAACAAATGAACTTCACTATGCTGTTTTGTAGTTAAAGGCTAATGTAACTCACTGTTTGGATAAAAGTAAAAGTTTTACTTATATTAGAGTAACCAGTGAGTGTCACAATAGAGGGACAGTAAATGATCAATGTCATAATAGAGCAAATACAAATAAACAGTGAATTCAAGAAAATATGTTCAACCTCACATTGTATCAAAGATTGCAAATGAAAATAAGAATATTATATTTTATACTTTCATATTAACAAAGATTAAAGACGAATGTTGATAATGAAATAGTATAGAGCAATGAAAAATGAAACAATCTGCATCTCCAAAATCTCACAAACAAAAGGTTGCTTGCAAAAAGGCTCAAGAGGGCATAACTATGTGGTTCCATTTAGATAAAGTCCTAAATAGACAGTAATACCCAGTGCAGTTAGAAGTTAAGTTAATAGCTATCTTTTGACACATCAATCAAAACAGACACAATGAGAGCTTCTAGGATGCTGGCAACATTCCATTTCTTGAACTAGGTTGTTAACACTAGTAATATAAGTTTTTGAAAATTCATTGAGCTTATCAATTGTGTGGTTTTCAACATGTGCATTATACATCAATAAATTTCAATGACAAAAAGGGCATTTTTAGAATTGAAGGCAAACAATAAACTAGTGGGAATATCCAGTAAATTGGATTTCATCTGATGAGATATTAATTAGTAATCTTAAATTATCAATTTTTCTTTGTCTTAGAGATTCCTTATCAAAAATTTTTTCCTAGGAATTTTTGACAAATCTTAAGTAAATGATTAGATAATAAACAAAACCAAGTAAGTATGTAAGCCTTGCCCATGGTATACAACACACATACATATATATTTATATAAAAACTCACCACAGTATGTTTTTTAAGAATGAAAATTTGAAAATAATCCAAATGTCTCATAATGAAGAATAATTTTAATTAAGGTACAGCTATAAAATGGAATAAATATTATTTAAACATGTGATCAAGGGAATGAAATGGACTAGAGGATATTATAACAGGACAAGTATATAGGGTCATGATACCATTTTCTAAAACAAACACGCAAACAAAAAACATTAAAATTTGGATGATATACCAAACGTGAATGTAGCAATCATGAATGGTGTGTTTATAGATTAATTTTCTTCTAATTCTATTTGTCTACATTTTCCACTCCATCCACAATAAATGTTATTTACATATATAAGTATGAAAAGAAAATAAAAGTTTCTTCAAACTTTAGACTATAGTAGAATGATAGTAAATAAATGAGAATGAGTGTATATAAATTAAAGACTGAATTACTCATTTAACATAACTTAACAACTAATTGATCTTAGTAGGGGTTAAGACTGCAGGGCCAATTACAGACATAATATGGTAAAACAGATATAATATGGGAAAAATGGGTGCTGGAAAGGAGTCTTTCTATCTTTTCCATTATCAGTTACCTCTAGATATGAATTCTCTTTCATTAAGCTCCAGCCACAATTAATTGAATCAATCCTCAGAGCAACTCATTCTGCAAAGCCAGTATCCCCTTAATACCAAAACTAGAAAAGGACAGAATTAAAAAAGAAAATCAGAGGCCAATATCCCAGTGAATGCAGAGGCAAAAACTACCATGAAATGCTAGCAAACCAAATTCAGCAATACATCACAAAGATGATTTATCATGATCAATTAGGATTCATCCCAGAGATTCAAGCATGATAAAACATACACAGACCAATAAACGTGATTCACCTCATAAACGGAAGCACAACCAAAGATCATATGATCATCAATGGATGCAGAAAAAACATTCGATAAAATCCATTACCCGCTCATGATAAAAATCGTCAAAAGACTACGCACAGAAAGAATGTATCTCAAAATTATAAAAGCCATGTATGACAAATCCACAGCCAACATCATACTGAATGAGAGAAAAGTTGAAAGCATTCTCCCTAAGAACTGGAACAAGACAAGGGTACCCCCAGTGTCACCATTTCTATACAAATAGCCAGAGCAATCAGGCAAGAGAGAGAAATAAAGGGCACTCAAATTGAGAATGAAAAGGTCAATTTAGGATCAGTGCTTGTAGCTCAGCAGCTAGGGAAGCCAGCTACATACACCAGAACTGGTGGGTTCAAACCCAGCCCAGGCCTGCTAAACAATGACAACTACAACCAATAAATAGCCTTGTGTTGTGGCAGGAGCCTGTAGTCCCCGCTACTTGGGAGGCTGGGTCAAGAGAATCACTTAAGTCCAAGCGTTTGAGGTTGCTGTGAGCTGTGACACCAACGCACTCTACCGAGGGTGATATAGTGAGACTATGTCTCAAAAAAAAAAAAAAAAAAGAAAAAGAAAAAAAGAAAGAAAAAAGAAAGAAAGAAAAGAAAAAGAAAAAGAAAAAGAAAAAGAAAGAAAAGATCAATTTAGCTTTGTTTGCTGATAAATGATATTTTACCTAGAAAACACTAAAGATTTCACCTTAATATTCCTAGAATTGATACATAAATTCAGTAAAGTTTTAGCATACAAAATTAGTGTACACAAACCAGTAGCATTTTCTATATACTAATAACAGTCAAACTGAGAGTCAAACCAAGGACTCGATACCATTACCAATAACAACAAAGAAAATAATGTGCCCAGGAATATGCTTAACTGAGAAGGTAAAAGATCTCTATAAGAGAAACTACAAAATACTGGGGAAAAAAATCATAGACTACGTAAACAAATAGAACGTCCTCTGCTCATGAATTGGCAGAATCATCATTGTTAAAATGTCCATACGGCCCAAAGTGATTTATAGATTCAATGTAATTCCCACTGAAATACTAACGTCATATTTTACAGATTTAGAAAAATAATCCTAGAATTCATTTGGAACCAAAAAAGAGCCTAAATAGCCAAAGCAATTTTAAGCAAAAAGAACAAATGTAGAGGTATCATATTACCTACTTCAAATTATACACATGGCTATAGTAACCAAAACAGCACGGTATTGGCATACAAGTAGAGACATAGCCTAATGGATAGAACAGAGAACTCAGAAATAAAACCATGACCAGCTATGACCAACTGATCTCTGACAAAGCAGACAATAATATACACTGGAAAAAGGAAGCCCTATTCAATAAATGGGGCTGGGAAAATTGGATAGCCACATGCAGAAGAATGAAACAGGTCTCCTATTTCTCATGACAAAGAAAAAATAATTCAAGATGGATGAAAGACTTAAATGCAAGATGTGAAACTGTACAAATTCTAGAAGCAAATGTAAGAAAAGCTGTTATAGATATCAGCTCAGACAAAACGTTTATGACTTAGACCCCAAAGACAAAAACAGCAATAAAAAATAAATAAATGAGAATTAAATTAAAAATTTCTGCAGAACAAAAGAAATCATTAACAGAGGTAAAGACAAGCTACACACTGAGATATACCCACAAACTGTAAATTCAACAAAGGACTAATATCCATAATCTACAAAGAACTCAAATAAATCAGCAATTAAATAAATAAAAACACAACTCCATCAAAAAATGAGCAAAAGATATAAACAGAACTTCCCCCCACCAAAAGTTATACAAATGGCCAAGACATATATGACAAAGAACATCACTAGACACCAGGGAAATGAAAATTGCAACTACAATGAGATACCACCTCATTGTAGTTGTAATACTTATACTCTGTTGGTGGGAATACAAATTAGTGTAACTTATATGGAAAACAGTATAAAAATTTCTCCAAGAAGTAAATTTATACCTATCACTTGATCCAACAATCCTGCTACCAGTTATTTACCCAAAGGAAAATAAATCATTTTATAAAAAAGACACTTGGGTTTGAATGTTTATTGCAGCACAATTCACAATTGCAAAGACATGGAATCAACCTTAGTGCCCATCAATTCATGAATGGATAAAGAAAATATAGTACACCATAGAGTACTGTTCAAACATAAAAAGGAAGGAAATAATGTCATCTTTCTGTAGCTTGTGTAGAACTGGAGACCATTATACTAAGTGAAGGATCTCAGAAATGGAAAACCAAACTCCACACATTCTCACTAATAAGTGGGAGCTAAAGGATGGGCATATGTAGGCACAAAGTGATAAAAGGATGTCAAAAACCAAGAAAGGGGATAGTAGGAAGGATGAGGGATAAAAATTTACATCTTTCATAAAATGAACATTGTTCTGGTGATGGGCACATCAAAAGCCCTAACTTAGACGTCATGCAAGAGATCTGTATAACAAAAATATTTATACCTCCTTAATATTTTGAAATTAAAGAAGATAAAAGTTTAAGTAAGCAATTATGAAGACAGTTAATTCGTGTGTGTATTACCTGTAAAGGACACCCTTAAAGTATTAATTCCCTTCAAAGTCTTTCTTCAAAAAAAAAAAAAATTCACAGTACTTTAAAAATATTTATTTTTATTCAAAGTCCCCTAAATTCTCTCCTATGTCAAACATACAATTAACTTCCCCAGAAATATACATCTTCTCAATGGATAATGTTACCATGTACTAGTTTATATATTCTTATCTCTTAAAAATCTACTTTTAGAAGTTTTTAGTCATTCTCTTCTAAGCACATTTCACCTTACTATATATGTTTTCTTCATGTCTACTTCCTTATCCTGTTAGAAATAATTGAAATGTAAATGTAAATAAGTTCTGAAAGAACTAGGAAGGATAAAGTCTTATTTTTTGTTGTTATTTATCACAAATAGAGGGAATATATTTGTACTTAACAATTTAAATCATATCAGAAAATCATTTGTTTAAAATAATGGATGGGCCACTTAGCTCATTTTATCTGTATTAATGGATTCTTCTTAATGTTTTCTTTCCATATTATCCAAAACAAAGCATTATTTCCTTAGTGAAGCTCCTGATGTGTGTGTGTGTGTGTGTGTGTGTAAAAGCACACAGCAGAAGCAATTCTTAACATCATATGTCACAAAAACAAAACATTGATTCTTACTATTTTTGAAGAAAAGAACATATTGTAGGTGACAAACCACAAGGTGGCAATGTAGCACCAAAATCTACCGAGTCAAAGTCAAGCATTTATAATCTCATTGTGGTCTAGCCCAAAAAGATTCTACACATAAATAATTAGGTTTATGTTTGTCAAACAAATAATTTTCTTACATTTACTATAAGGACACTTTTACTAATGATGGAGAAGTCATAAATATGCAGTTCAATACATGCAGTATGTTTTTGTTTATTTCCCTTTGACTCAAAGTGTTTATTAAGCACGTTTTATGTCCCAGGGACTTGGAATATAGGCAAAGTACTATAGTTCACAGAACTTGGCATTGGAAATTAAAATGACTATTTTTTTTATATACCACTAAGAAGTAACTTACTATTATGTGTCTTAAATGAGAAGTAATTGTCTTTAAGGCTCAGGGAACTAATGACCCCCAATATTGAGGGGTTCTTGGTTCCCACTTTTCTCAAAGCTCATAATTCAAGCTACTAACCAAGTGGCCCAGGATGTTATACCCCTGGTGAGTTTGATTATGTGTGCTCTGTCCAGTTGAGTTCTTGGATATGTGCTTATACTCAAGGGCTCAGGAAAATGGATAAAATATTATTGGCAACTTTTTCTGGAAAATGGAAAATTGCAAATTTCTTCTGTACTATATAATCTTAGGTGAGCCTGGCGGAGTATTAATTTTGTGTGATTTCCAAGTGCCTCAACCATGCTGATATACTATTAATAAAAGCAGCATCTCAACTTATTCCAAGTTTTGTAAGAACTTATTCTTCAAGTAAAACTGATAAATATAATAAGAAAGGGAGCAAAAGAAGTTTTGTGAAATTTAAAATCTTTATATACATGATTTAAAAATATTTTATGAAATATATTTATCACATATGATAATATAATAAGAAAGGAAGCAAAAGAAGTTTTGTGAAATTTAAAATCTTTATATACATGATTTCAAAATATTTTATGAAACCTAAAATTTTAGGTATTGAGATTACTAAAGCCCCAAAGAACATTTAGAATTTTGGTAATATTATTTTTTATTTATTTTTATTTTTTAGAGACAGAGTCTCACTTTATTACCCTTGTAGAGTACTGTGACGTCACAGCTCACAGCAGCCTCTAGCTCCTGGACTTAGGTGATTCTCTTGCTTCAGCCTCCTGAGTAGCTGGGACTACAGTGATCACCACAACGCCTGGCTATTTTTTGTTGCAGTTTGGCCTGGGCCAGGCTCGAACCCGCCACCCTTGGTAAATGGGGCCGGTGCCCTACCCACTAAGCCAAAGAGGCTGCCAGCTAATGTTATTATTTTTAATCATTTAATCAAATAACCATTTTGTTAACCTCAATGGTCAAAAAATTTCTTTAAAAATCTATAATAATGTTAGATTTGATTTCAAATAAGAACAGTTTGGAAAGTGGAAATTTTTCATTTTTGGATTTAGGTTACTCATCAGGGAAAGACAAAAATTCATATAGAAAAAAATATCAAAAATATACTCATTTCTTCTAATATTTTTATCCTCAACATATTCCTTATAGATAATATTCCCTTCAACAGGGGGTCAGAATTGCCCATACATGAAGTGTTATTCCTATTATAGTGGCCATGCCAGACATGATTAATAAATCACAGTATCTTTTACAATGATTTCAGGTAGACTAGCCTCACGATACTTCTCTACCAGCACTCTATACAACATATAGACACTATATAAGCTATGAAACCACCTGAAAATGAACCCATATCATAAATATGAATTTATGTATATTATGAACATAACGTCATGCTATGTGAATCATAGGTAACGGATAGTTAACATACCTGAATAGTGGCCCATTCTTTAATTAACTTAAGTATATATCAAAATTGGTATATAAATAGTTTTATATATGTAAATATATACATATATGTATATATAGGGAGATGTGCCCTGTGTTCAGAAATGATGACACTAATGTGATTAGTAATGCTTTCATATTATTACTATCATCTTCAAAAGTTTTCCTAATGTTTCACTTCTCCTTGCCTTAGAAAAGATATAGATTATATTTTTGCCTTCAATTGGTATACACAAATTGAGATAGAAATAGGAGTATGAACATAGAAGGGAGGAAGACAATGACGAAAAGATAAATCCTCAATTTCAGTAAGACGAGGGAAATAAGAAACACTATTAGTGAACGTTGATTTAATGTTTATTTTGTCATAGGATTGTTCCATACGCTTCACGTATGATAACATCCCACAAATCAGTGTGAAACGGTGAATAGTACATGCCCAATTTACTGATGAGGCAATTCAGGTTTATAGAAGGCAAGTGATTATATCCTTCCTATGGTCATATGATGTGAAGAATGCAAATCCAAGTCTATCTGCTCACTCTGCCTGATAGTAACAGTTAACATTTAATAAGCATGGACCACCTGCCAATCACATTACTAAACACTTCTCACGAATTTAATATCACAATTCCAGGGACAGAGTGAAGCTGGAAGAGGGCACGGACACAGCAAAAGAATTCATTTTCCTATGAAACCTTCTTCAGCTTTCTGAAAAGTTTCCATACAACCTAAGAACATTATCAAGCAACTCTAGAAAGTAAATGTTTGTTGTCCTGGTGATTGTATTTCTAGGAAGCTAGCCTAAGAAAATAGCCAGAAATGTTCTGATATATTTATATTCAGAGACGGATATTTTTATAATTTTACTTATGAGAGTAAAAGTAAGTCCATAGGTTAAATGTCCAAAAATAGAAAAAGAGTTAATAAATTTTATAAGATTGACTATTATGACACAGCAAAATATTTTCAAAGGATGTTTAACAGTGGAAAAATAATTATGAGAAATGGAAGATAAAATAACAGGGTACTATGTTTGGTAACATTCATCTGTGTTTCTCTGTAATGCATATATATCACTCAAGTATTTAGGACAAATGAACTTTATTACTAAATGTATACTACTTTTTTCCATAATCATTCCCTGCCTTTGCCAGTACAATACCCTCAAGGGTATAATGATCTATCTCAGACTCTCATTTTTTGGTTTCCATTCAAATTCTGCAGATGATTTCTCTAAGACTCATCTACTTTCACCTTTTCTTGAGAGGATATTGCTATCACTTCACTTCTGTAGCCATCCATGGTCTCTAATATATTGACATAAAATAATTGGACCAGTGATACTCAAATTTTAATGAGCATATGGTTTCATTTAGCAGTTTTGAGGCAACACCTGACATTCTACCTTTCTAATAACCCCCAAATTATGCAGAAGCTGAAAGTTCACAGAACACACTTGACACTTGAGTGGAAAGCAACTAAAATTCTCCTTAGGAACACCCCAAATGTCAACATATCCTGCTCCAATCACAATGCCTCCCTTCTGTCTACTTTTATGTCAGCATAGCAAATCAGAGTTAATATATCAATTGATAAAATCAGATTAAAATCTGCCACCTTGCTAGCTGCTTTCTATCATTCCATCTGTTCTTTGTTTTCCCTTCTCTTTCAGATGGATATTTTTATAATTCAATTTTATCTTCTTTTGTTGACTTAACATTTAGACCTCTTCTTTAAATTGTGTAGTTAGTAGTTGCCTTCTGATTTCCAGCATATATCTCTAATAATAATAGCCATATCTTCAAATAACCATATCATATGTAGGGAAGAAGATTGTAACACAATATAACACAAGAAATACATTAGAGATGTATTTCCAGCATACATCTCTAATAATAATAGCCATATCTTCAAATAACCATATCATATGTAGGGAAGAAGATCATAACACAATGTAGTCAATTCCTTCCACACATTCTTTATGCTATGGTATTCCTATCTTTTCCTTTTATATAGATAAATTCATAATATAATGCAGTCAGTTATTTCTCAGAGCAATTAAAAATGAAAAAATTCTTTCCTCCTCCTGACACATGCCATTGCTGAGGAATTTGGCTAGAATAAGAATGGGCGGGATTCAAGTCCTGCTCCATCAGTTTTTGGTGAACACTCACATTTTGGAGGTAAGAAAAGGAAGATGAATTTCCAAAAAAGACAAGAAGCTCAAGAGGAAGTTCAATGTCACAAGCCAGGGTGAAAAACATTTCTCTGAATACTTATACCACAGTGATGAATGCTGCAGACAGCTAAGGAAAATGATAGCTGAGAAAATCCACTGGATTTAAGCCACTGGCCAATTTTGAAATTGGTCATTTCACCCAAGTGACAGAACAGGGTTGAGCTGGCAAAAGATTTCCAAACGAATGGAGAGCATACAGCCTAATGCCTGAGAGATCAGTTTCAGGAGACAGATGTCTGTTAGGACCTGCTCTGCCTCTTTCATTGAGTGACCTTGATGATGTAGTTTTACCTCTGTATTCTTCCAACTGCAAAATGAGTACAATAGTACCAATTCACAGGCTTGCCGAGGATTCCACGAGATCTTTTCTCACATGTGCTTATCATACACCTTGGCATAAAGCACCCAATAAATGTTGGACTTTAAAAGTATATGACAAGGATATAGAGATAGACAGAAGACATCTGAGGATAAAATGAAGAGGAGAATTGAGGAAGAAGTTGAGGGATACATGTGAACAGGGAAGAACTGAGCTTACACAAGGCGTGTAAGTAGGAAGTCATAAAGAACAGAGATAATTGAATGGAAACAAAGAATGATGGTGCACAGAGAGGGGACGATTAACAAAGGATAAACTTTATAGATGGGGATGAGTTTAGAATCAGGGCAGACACAGGGAGGTGAGCCAAGCAATTAATAGAGAAAAATATGCTTTGAGGTAGGGTGAAAGGAGAGGGCAGTATATATTTTCAAACACAGATGTGTTAAAGAAATAAGGGCCCTGAAGCTTCTGAGGAAAATAAATGAGAAATCTCAAAAAATAGTGATTGAATTCATCTGTTGAGAGTCCCAGAAAGAGGTAAACATCTCATTTCTAGCTGTTTGATGCTCGTCTCTCTCAGACCCAAGCTTACCTTGCTGTCACAACAGTCTTCAGTTTGTGTACTTGAGAGCTGGATGGAAATCAGCTGTCAATGGAGATGAGGAGGAGGAAGACAGTGGAAAGACCCATGAACAGTTCTGTGTGTAAATAATACATATTCTTGTTTCCATGAGTTCACCACATATTTTTAATAATAATATGAAAGTGACACATTTTCCATCAGGAAAATGATGTAAAATAACAGGATACTAACTATGCAGCCCCAAAACTCTTTTATGATTGATTGATTGATTTAAAAGAATGAAGTCCCATAGCTCTTACCAAAAATCTTTTGGGGGTTGCCAAATGTCATGTGGGTGGTCAGTTACAAAAATCAATCTAGAACTGAGGCCATTTTGTTTCTGAAATTTCACTTGTAGGAGGTGACTAACTTCTAGTTCCAAAATAGGTATCAGTGGGAACTTTACCTAAGATTATGAAAGTACGAGTAAGTATTAATAAGCAAGATAAATATGTATATTAAAAGACAAAATGGCTGTAAACAGTGATTCTGAAAAAGAATGAACAGTATTGTCAATACTCATAAACCTGGGAGAGTGTATGAGAGTGGACCTTGTGTTTTGATCAGCAGTGTTGACGAGTGTTTATGTTTTTTAATGTGTTCCCCAAGACAGCTAACAATGGGTGGCAGAAAGAAAAAAAATGTTGGACACCCCTGAGAGTGGTATGAAGGACTTTAAACTATATAGTAGTTCTAGGAAGTAAGTACTTTTATCATCATCTCCATCTTAGAATTAAGAAAACTCACAAAATGTTTAATATAATAATTCGTATTATCACCTGTTTGGTAAGAGGTAAAGCTGAGATTCAGACTCAGCAAGAAAAGCCTCCTTCTGACTCTCTGCTTTTGACAGGTGTGAATATTCCCTATAAGATGTTTCTATGAGCCACCCCATATTTTTACTATAAATTCTCCCTTTTGCTTAAAGTAGTTTAAATTGCCTACTGCTGCTTGGAGATAAAGAATACTTAAGTGGCACATAATTAAGTTAATGACCCAGTATAGAAGATATTCATTAATACACAGTAGAACATGGCAGCTATTATGAGAGTTACAAACAAATCTATTCAGAAACACCACTGAGATGGGTTGTGTATTTTGTTGTGGAGCAGGAAAGGGGCAGGAAAAGGACAGAGAGAGAGAAAAGTATTCCTGTGGATTGGACTTAATAGGATGTCAACAGAGAGGGGGATAGTGAAGAAAGGCATTCCATAAAGAGGGAACATGTTGGGAAAAAAAAAAAAAAGAAGAAGAAAGAAAGAAAGAAAAACACATATGATGAACATGCCAAGCATATACTAAGAAGAATTTAATGAGACTTTTATTGCCCAGGCTATTGGGCTGTGAATGGATATTTCCTGATCATGGGAGGCCTAGAATGCCTTGCTACAGGCTATGGGCTTTATTCTCTAAGAAAAAGAATCCAATCTAAGGTTTATGACTAATTATACCATCATCAGCACTTTGTTTTATTCAAATTGCACTAGCAAGAAAGAAATAATTGAGATTGATGGAGTTTGAGGAATATATAAGTAGAAATACTAGTTAGAAAATTAGTGTAATATATCAAGTCATTAGCAATGATTATTTAAAATGAAGAAGAATGAAGAAAATATTTTTGTTGAAGAATACATTTGAGATAAATTTGCAAGGTAAAATAATGTCTAAATGAATGAGAATAGTTGCAGGAGAAAGTGCCACTAACAAAAGTCCTGTGGCTTCCAGCTTGACAGCTAAGTGGCGGATGATCCATGAACTGAAATGGGGTGTAGAATCAGCTCTAGTAAAAGATAGAATTTTCTTTCTTAAAAGTTATTACAGATGTAGAAAACTGGCTATTTACCACATGTTCTTTCTTGAAGCATTCCTGATTTTTCAACACAAACTTTAATTCATTTTTATCACCCTTAGGTACCCTTTTCCACTTGCTCATGTATATCTAGAGAGATTTCATATCTGTGATAATGTTCACATTTATAGTTAAACATAATTGTAACCCAAATAATTTGTATATAATTGAGCAGTAAAATAATTAAAAAAAGATATGACATAATAAGATATCCATCGCTCCCTGAGAAGAATATAAGGTTTTCTCTGTCTCCTGAGCTCTAGGAGTGGGGTGGGGGTAATGGATTGTTGATTTGGGGGAGTCCTGAAATATAGGAGACTGATCTTATTTCCAAAGATGCATATGGGAGGTATAGAGGGTATTTAACAGATGCCAAGGCAGCAAAGGCTGAGTAAGGTACCTCACCAGTGATACTTAGGAAGCCTTAAGGAACATAGGACACTCATATTTGACACAGAATATGTGCAACAATTTTCCATTCCCCCCAGAAAAACTGAAAGAGCATTAGAAAGTTTGGAGGTGCTCAGATAATGACCACGAAGGTGCAGAAAGTATGGGTCTTTATTGTGGTAAATCATGGTTTGGGTACCATCACGAGCACAGGGAGAACAAAGGAAGAATAAGAATGCTATCATACTAGGTAATTCCCCACTAATGCTGGAATGATAATTCTTAAGACTTAACTCACTTAGGGGAAGACTTAACTCTTAAAACTTAGCTCACTCAAGGGAAGAGGAAGAAAGAACACAGAAGAAATTGAAAACATTGCTTTAGATGAGAACTGGTTGAGCAGATTTACACATGTATTCCACCATTTATTAGGAGATTATTTGGGGGCATTTAAACTGCAGGATTAATTAAACCAAATATTGATCTATTTTACATAGATATAATAGACAATTATGTAGGATATAAAGAATAAAATATTTCATGATATTACTTCCCTATGTTAGTATTATCACTCATATCCTTATTGTTCATTTCAAATAGCTCAAGTTCAACTTGATATCTAAATGACTTACCATGGACCTTGCAAGCTTGAGTGCCACCATTAATCAAGATATATAACAAAATATTTATGTTAACAATAGTATTAATTTTTCCAAGTATTGAGTACCACTTGGAAGAAAAAAGAAAGCTGGGCAAATGTGAAATAAGAACGGGTTCTTCTGCCACAAGAAATAGTCTAGTGCAAACCACCAAGAAACACTAAAGTTGAAGCTAGCTATTTCAAGAAGGTAGGAAAACAAAAGTAGGTAGAATTGCAGTTAAGTATATAAGAGATAATGCATATGTGGAACAAACAAATATATCTTGAAAACATGATATAATCAATTGTTGAGACAGTTGTGGATATTTATCTTGGAAAAGACTCAGAGGTAGATGAGAGCTGTAGCCATATAGTTCAAGATCATTATGTGGTCAAGAATGTAGATGTTATCTGTATGATTCTAGAGTAAAATAGATACAGATATATTTGGTTGATGGTGAGGAACAACTGTCTGGTACTTACTGCTGCTCAAACTTAAATGGGTTAGCTCTTGAAATAATAATCTCTCTGGCCCTGAAGCATAAAACACAATCTAAAGGTTTGGGGGGGGGTTGTTTGTTTGTTTTGAGACAGAGTCTCACAATGTCACCCTCAGTAGAGTGCTATGGTGTCCCAGCTCACAGCAACCTCCAGCTTTTGGGCTTCTGCGATGCTCTTTCCTTAGCCTACCAAGAAGCTGGGACTACAGGTGCCTGCCACAACACCTGGCTATATTTTTGTTGCAGTTGTCATTGTTGTTTTCCAGGCTCTGGCTTGGTTTGAACCCACCAGCCCCGGTGCACATGGCCGGTGCCCTAACTATTGAGCAGGGCGCAGAGCCTCAATCTAGAAGAAATCTTTTCTACTATAAGTAAAACCATCAGCTTTGATGGCCTCTAGGATTTTATCCAATCCTAAGCCTTTCTATAAATACATATTTAACTTGGCTTGCTCAATAATATTTAATTCTAGCATACAATTATAATCATGGAAAAATGCAATTAAAATATTTAGGCTTCTGTTGTTGTAGTTTGGGACACCAGTATTACTGTAGGATATCCATTCCTTGGCATCTGAAGATATAACAAATTCTAAGCAAAGACACAATGACTTCATGGGAAGGCCGCATGTGCATAAGCCTACAGATGACATATAATTATGATGTCCAAAGCTGATAGCTAAGAAAAAATACATATAAGACAGAGGTTTAAAAGAAAAATACTTGCTGAAGATTCCCACTGAGGACTGCCAAACCCAAGCATATTGGTTGTTTATAGCAAAGTTGCCAAATACCATTATGCATACAAATGCTCACATATAACCTGTAACGTATTTTAGTAATTTTTTATTTTTTACTTTAATAGTTCCACATAACTAAAATTCAATGGCACCTATAGTTAAAAACAAAAATCCACAAGTAGAAAGAAATGCTTCTTCCAGGGTCAAATTAGAGTGCTATTTCCCTCATGGCCAGATAATTTTCACAGAAAAAAAACCACCCATGGGCTATGGAGGAAAAGACATCAAATATTAATCATGGACAAAACCCATTAGAAGAAAAAGTATCCGATGTACTCAGTACTATTATGAAACCAATATATAACCACCCACACTTTCATATGAATGATAAAACACAACTACAGCCCAGAATGAAGGAGGGAAGAGGAGAGGGAGGAAAGGGGAGGGTAGGCAGTGGGACCTCACCTATTGTGCATAATGCAAGGGCACATGTCAAATCCATTGAGAGTAGAGTATAAATGTCTTAACATACAATTAAGTAAAAGAGGTGAAAGCTATGTTAACCAGTTTGATGTAAGCATTCCAAATTGTATATAAAATCAGCACATTGTATGCTATAAATGCGTTAGTGTAACAGTTATGATTTAAACAAATAAAAAATAAATAAAATCATATTTTCTTGAAATAAATTTTAATAAAAATTTTTATTTTGAAAAAAATAAAAAACCTAACTGATGTGGCCAAATATCCTTTTTTGGCAAGATACAAATTAGAGAAAAGAAGGTGCCTTTGGCGCCACTGACACAGCCCTGTGACAGTCAGGTGTCTGTTCTTCCTTGCCATCTCTTCTTTACTCATTATCATAGAAATTGATCCCTGCAGGCTGCATTCCCCAAGCTCCCATATCAGCTGGATTCTTTTCGGGTTTGGTCACCAGAAGGCTCTGATGGAAGGAAGAAGTCACAATATTTCCTGGGGCCACTGGAGCACAGCTTTTCTACCTCTGTGTCTTCAAATGCCCTGTGGTTGACCGCAGACCAGCCCATCATGGTCCCAGCTTTCTCTCAGTGACTCTGGATGCCAAGCTCCGGTAGCGCTGCCCCTTCCTTTGTTTATCCCGCCTCAGGAACTCACTATTGGCACAGTGGTGGTTTCCTGCTATTGCTGACCTCCAGGAGTTCCTCCGTAAGAGTGAGACGAAATGTGAGAAACCACTCAGTCAGGGTCAGCAAGTGCATGACCAGCAGCTGAGAATAAGCACCTCCTAATTTCACGCTCTGCTAACCTCTGGCTGCCATTTTGTCTAATAGTTTTAGAGTTCTTTCCTCACCTAGGTTTCCTATATTCAATTGCTTTTCTGTCTCCTGCTTTCTGAAAAAAGCAGAATTAATCCTGAAGATCTGAGCATCTTTTCCAAGAAGTAGAATCTTGAATTTTTTTATACCTAGCTCTTACCAAAGGCAGATCAAGAGAAGTGATATTAAAGGAAGATTACTTTAGGGATATAGTATCCATCCTTTTCTAAATATTTAATTCTATCCTTGTATCAATTTAGTGCAACAGAAAAATCTGGATTTCATTAGCTCAGACTTTTACAGACATAGGTTCCCTGAATCCCATTTTCAGATTATTCTCTTGCCATTTATTCAAAGTCTTTCAAAAAATAAATAAATAGAAGTCTTGTGAAAGAGTATTTTTTCTCCATTTGTAAAAAAAAACAAAACAAAACAAAACAAAACAAAAAAAAAACCCTGCTGAAGACATTGTCCATTGATTTTTCACCATATTCTATACCTGCTAACCAGCATAATCAGAGTTGAATTATTAAAGCCAGAAAAGGAAAAAAAAATTATTGGTTCCCTTAAGTTGACTATCAAAAGAGTTTAGTTGAGTTGATCATGACAGAAGCTGAACCAGAAACTACAACATTATCCTTCTCTCCCTTATTTTTTCTTTTTCATTCTTTCCATCATTTTTTCTTTCTTTTTTTTTATTTTTTTATTTTCTTTTTTCTTTTTTCTTTTTCTTTTTCTTTTTTTTTTTTTTTTTTTTGGCTCCCTCCTTTTTTCTTTTCTGTGGTTGGCTTTATTCTTTCATGTCTGCTATACCAGAAGTCACAGAGCTTTCTATAAGAAAAAGGAACTGTTTATCATAAGCCCTACAAAGAAAGCTCCTAAGAAGGGTGTCTTTATTGCCCCACTGTGACTTACATGTCCATCTATGGACCAGTTATTGAACACACGAGCACAAAGGTTGCTTGTCCTGGGACCACGAGTCCATCTTTTTAGCTAGAAGTTAGGGGAGGGAGGGAGAGAATGCTGCAATATCTAGACCCCCCCACTAGAACTATCTGGTTGGATAAGTGAAGAAATATTTTCTTTGAAGTGGAGTGTTATCGTGAGCAGACTAAACAATGAATATTCACTCAATGCCTTTTGCAAAAGCCATTCAATATAGTTCATTTACAGTTTAACACTAGAAAACTATTAATTAGTGTTAAGCTCTCCCGTATCTCTATAAGACTTTGATTTTATGAAATTTAAAACATGATGCTTGGTAGTGGTGATGGTTCATCTCATCATTGAACAGATATTTATTGAGTTTCTATATTGTTATGGGTACCAACTAAACAATAGTAGAAAATAAAGCAGACAATATCTGTGCTCTCATGGAGCCAGTGTACCCTCAATTAATCCCCAACAATAAAAAATAAAGAAAAAAAAAGGAATTATGACAGCTAAATGACAAGATAATAACAATAATACAGAAAAGCAAATGATGGGGGAGAGACGCTAATTCCCATCCTTCTGTCAAGGAGCGCTCTTCTGGTAAAGGAGTATTTGAGCTGAAACATGAATGAAGTAGAAAGTGAACTATGAACTTATCTGCAGTAATAGAGTTTCAGGAAAAATTAACAGGTCAGAAAAAAGGCTTTGAAAAACAACGATGTTTGGTACATTTAGAGAGCAGTAAGGAGACCAGTGTGCCTGGAGTAGAGAAAGCCAGAGAAACAGAATTAGAAAGTCAGATCACCAGAGTAACCTGACCCTGCTTAGCTTCCAAAATCAAGTGCATTCATTGTGTTATTACGAGCACAATTCACAGTTGTAAAGATGTGGAATGGAGCTAAGTGCCCATTCACTAACAAGTGGATAAAGTGAGAAGAGTGTGTATATATTGCATGCATATATGCACACACGCCATGGAATACTAATCAGCCACAAAGAAGAATGAAATAATGTCACTCATGGCAACTTGGACACCACTGGATGCCATTATCCTAAGTATCATAGAAAAGGAAAAACAAATACCCCACCTATTCACTTATAAGTAAGAGCTAAATGATGGAAATACAGTCATATAGACTGGTTTTATTAACTTGGGAGACTCAGAAGTAGGGAGGTGGGGGGAGTGAAGGTTCAAGCACTACCCATCAAGTCCAATGTACATTATAAAGGTGATGGTTACACTAAAAGCCCTCACTTCACATGACACATTCATTCACTTATGTAACAAAAAGCCACTTGTACTCACTAAATGTACCAAAATTAAAATAGAAAGAAAGAGAGAGAAAGTAACATCAGACACACAGAAGGGCCAGATGTTGTGAATAAGTGATTATCAATCAGGTCAATAGCATTAGTGCATCAGTTTGGAGTCCTAGATCAGCATATTTTTAATGATAAGAATAGAATAAAAAAACTGTTATCTTTGTGCATAGCACTTTCTTATATTACAAAAAATTTTCTATTTGATAACTACAGTGTTTTGGATAAATAAGCCCCAAACACTAGCAAGCATGTCATGGGTCAAAGTTCCTACGAAACTATTAAGAAATTAATTCATGTTATATGTATGCTTTCTTAATCAAATATACTTAAATAAAAATCTGTAATTGATTACAGAAGGCTTTAGCTTCTTACTGGACAACACTGTATGGATTTCATAACTGTTTATTAGTTGAACAAGTTCAAATTTTGAGGTTGATTCCTTTCCTGTCAAAATTACTATGAAATAATGGCTTTCAGAAAATCACTCATATTTAGGTAAGCTAAACAGTAAGTTATACAGTCAATATTCATTAATTATTCACTCACAAAAGGCCTAGCATGCATGAATTGACATGTTTACAGTCTTTGAATTAAAAAAATTATAGTCTAATAGAAAAGATATAATATATACACGCATATGTAAGAAAGACTACAAAAAGTGTTAATTCAGGCCAACTAGGAAAATATTGTTATGAGTTGAGTTCAAAGGGGAAGGAAATTACTTCAGGCCTAGTTAATTGAGGAAACGACATTTGAACTTGGCCTTGAAGAGTAGAAAGATTCTACAAGCAGAGACTGAGGCGTAGGGAGCAGTGCTTAAAGAAATATAAACAATAGCAAAGACTGAACTTGTTAAAAACAGTTTCCTGTTTACTGACATTTGACATTAGCATGCAGCACGCATTGGTAGAAGCATCTCAAAATATTACCTAATAACTGTTTATTAAAAATATTTTTAAATTGTTTCTATGTACCCACTTAAAATATTTTTAATAAATAGTTACGTGATAAATATAAATAGAGCAAGATGATTCAGCATTATAAGTCTTTCTAAATGCCTATTAGACTGCATTTTATTTATTTATTTTTTTAGAGAGAGAGTCTCATTTTTTTGCCCTCGGTAGAGTGCTGTGGCGTCACATAGCTCACAGCAACCTCCAACTCCTGGGCTTAGGCGATTCTCTTGCCTCAGCCTCCCTAGTAGCTGGGACTATGGGCTCCCACCACAAAGCCTGGCTATTTTTTTGTTGCAGTTTGGTCGGGGCCGGGTTTGAACCTGCCACCATCGGTATATGGGGCTTGCGCCCTACTCACTGAGCCACAGGTGGCACCCGAGACTGCTTTTTAATATAGCATTATGGTATTTATGCACATATATATTTCTATGCACACTTTTCCAATGTCACTCAGATGTTATATTATTTAACATGTTTATGAAATCTACAGATTAAATATATAGATAGACATGTATATCTGTATCTCATTCTCTAATTCTGTATATATGCCTGCATTATGTGTACGTATTTTGTATAGGAACTGCTAATTTAGAATTCTCACTTTTAGGGAATCTTCTTTACAAGTAACATCTATAGAACATCTGTAAGTACTCGCATTTCTTAATAGAAGTATGTCTGTTGTGGCTCTGCATTTCAGGTCAATATCCTAATCTTTTATCAGTTATTCATGGTTCACATGTTCAGGAGGAATGTATACCAAGGTTTCTGAACTATTTAACAAAGGCACACATACTTCTGTAATATATCGCCATGTTTTTCAGATTTTATAGAAGTGGGACTCTTCCAGGCATCCAATCTCTCTAAGAATAACAGATGTGCAAAACTTCACACATAAGGAAGTACAAAGCAACATAGCTATGAATGAAAAAAGTAGGAACTTATTTCAATATATGCAAACCAAAAACAGTATCTTCAAGTTGGTATTTAGCCCTAAACTGAATCATTTATGGATACAAACAACGTATGTCACCAGAGACAAATGTCAGGTAATTGAAATTCATAAAGCACTGAAGTTTAATTTTAAGCATACTTTTATCTTTTTTCACCAACCACAACTTTACAAACATTACTTAACACCAGGCAAGAGATGGTGGGATAAACATAATACCAATGACCTGCAATTTTGCACTCAGCTCTTTACTAACTGAATAGATGACTTTGGAAAAGTTACTGTACTTCTTGGGCCCCCACTTTCTTTGAAAAGTGAGCTGCTGAAGTAGCTCCCACCAAGGTCTTACTTTCAGAATATATAAAATCCTGCTGTTTCTTAAAACAAAAAAGAGGAAGAATAGAGTTTATTGTTACTCTCATAATTATAAAAGAAATGGGAGGTGCTTAAGAGCTCCCTATGACATTTTAATAAAATGGCCCTCAAGGTGCTAATATTTATACCTGCCAAAAATCATCTGATTGTAGCATGATCCGGTCTTACACATAAAGTTTGTTGACTAAATGAACAAATTTTGTGCTTCACATATAAGAAAGCTTGAAAATGCATATTCAATATAAAAAGAAGAGCTTGTTTTCTCGGCTTTAAATCTGCATGATTCTCAAGACCAAAAAATAAAAAAGAAGGCTCTTTTTCTAAATCATAAATCACAGTTCTAAATATTTTAAGTTGTAGATTTCTCTAAAAACCCAAAGAAAATATTATATTCTCTTGCTCAAAATAATTTGCACACATTAATACACACTTAACATTGTATATATTGGTCTGATTCATGGCAAAAGATTTTTCTAAAGCAGACATATCAAATTCATTTAACTATGTCTCTTATTCACAGGTAGAGGACATTATTCTGTTCTTTGTGAGCTCTGTTCTTGAGGTATCTATAAACTTCTCTTGTGTCATTTTTTTTAACCCTGAAATTTCCAAAATTTCGTAAAACAGCAAGTCTTAATGTCAACAATGCTTATTTATTGTTGCAACATAAGCAGCATTTAAATATTTATCTAAGTAATGTTAAGTAGGCAATATCTAGAAAACATATAAAATATAAGACATGATCTCTTCTCATGAAAAACAACCTAATGTATTTTATTAAGACTTTTGCCCTTATGGTGCTGTTATAGGCTATGAAGCCAAAATCATTCAACTCCTGAATGTGGAAAAAAAATAACAAAAACTCTCCCATAATTTGTAGAGTCTATTCTATACAGTTTTATTGACAAGCAGTATAAACATCCTAAAGAATAATAATCCACAGCAGACTTTGTCTTACTAGACATTCTTTTAATATAGTGAAGATCTTTTTTTTTTTTAAAGTAAATGATTTTTTGAAGAGTTAAAAGGACCAACATGTGGAAGACATCCTTCAGCCTTGTGAAATCTCCAGCTGTGAGTGGCAAACGTATAGTACTTTGAACGTTGAAAAACATAAGACAAGAAAGGCAAATCACACTGTAAGTGTCCAAGGAAAATAGTACTGTGTCTGCCTAACGCCATTGCTATCACAAAACTGGCCAGTGTGTCAATGCGTACTAATTGACACTTAGGGGTGGAGGTGGGAGGCTAATATTTAAATATACGAAATGCAGCTAAATTTGAAATACAGTAAAGATTAGGTAGAATACTGGCTCATGTTAAGAACAGGAATGTGACTAATATTGTTTGCGTTACTTCAAAAAATAAATTCACTTATTGAAAATGATCTCATTCTGGTATTTCATTTGAAATCAAAATCATCCTGTAAACAAGGGGAGGTAACGATAATTTCATCAGAACTTTGAAAAGCACCATAAAATCAGATCAACATTTCTACAAAGTAAGAGTTTATATTTTAAATACATGTACAGTTGATTTGACTGTTCATAGTGAAATAAGCTGAAGAAATACTCAGTATAGTCAGTAAAAAGCTAAGCCCTATGGTTGCTCTGAAACACACAGCTGTGAAGAACTACTAAGAAAGCACGTTATCTCTAATTTTAGAAGAAAGTTCAAATAGTAGGATAAATCAATAAGGAAATAAAACAGAATGCTTGGTCACTAGTTTGGCAGAAGGCTCATATGATTTGTGGTAGTGCATACGAATGGCATTCCTACCAAATACAGCAAATCAAGACCAAACACTCTTTTTGTCCCATCAGATAAGCCATATATACAAGTGATGACGGGTCTTTGGAGCAGCCTAAGGCCAACTTCTATCAGAAACGAGAATCAATAATTAGGGAGACTATATATGAAAATACTTCATAAATTAAAAATGTGATAAGAAAGATTGTTTCACTTCCCTGTGATTACTTTTCTCAAATATGAGAGTTACTTCTTTTCTCAAATGTTGCCTGCCTGTGCTCTTGGCCATTGCCTTCCTCAAAATTCTCATCTTTATTGGTTGCAACTATATATAAAATCATTTCCTCCCTCCCTATATTTACCACATACGTTCACCTCTTAAATCTCTAGGCTTGCTCCTTTCTCAGTTATACCACATCTTCGCTCACTCCCCTTCCCTCACAACCTCCAGAGCTCTCTTCTCTCCTGCATATACCTGCTTTCAACTCCTATATTTAAAACAACAATCACGTGATTTCAATTTTGTCTGGAGATTTAAGTTTCAAAGGGCAGGGTGGCCATACAGTTTGTGTGCAATTTAAAACAGCGTGAAATTTAAAATTGTACATGAACTTTATGGACACCTGTATAATCCATACAGGTATATTGTGCCAATAGAATCTTATAAATTCTTTACGTTTATCTAGACTACAGCATGCAAATGATCAATGAAAGTTCCTGCCATCTTTATGGAAAAGCTGCCAGAAAAACGATCTAAGAATTATTTTGAACACCAAATTATTTTGAACATCAAACTGGTTATGCGAACTTCCTATGTTGATGGCATGACTTAGACACACCAATTTTCTAGACCTGACGTTGGTGCTGTCCATTTCAGTCAACAGTATTCTCAGGAGTAGTTAACTCAGACCATGTAGACAGAACCGCTGCCGCCTTCACCATTAAAAACATTACTTATGTAAAAGAAAACTGCACACGGAAGGTACAAGGACTCTCTTCCCAACTGGAGCAATGCGTGTGGTCAAAATTCACAAAGAAATTATGCTGGGTTTGAGGTTTCTAGACTCTACACTCTTTACCTGAGAAACAAAAGAATTGACACATGAAAAAAGTGGCCTTAAAATTGTGAACAATTACGTAGTTCTTTTTAAGCAAATGAAAAAAAAAGTCATTATCCATGGTTTAAATCATTTACTCATGTTTCAGCTTCCTTACTTGAGAAAAAATTCCAGAAAAGCTTTCTGCAATATACAAATTTTCAGAGTTCCTATAAGACAATAAATACATTTTGCTACAAGTAATTCAAAATACAGCAATAGAAATCCATAAAGTTTGGTCTGAAACATTGGTGCAATGGTGGACTTTTATGGATTTCAAACACAATATCCACGTTCTTTTTTCCCCCAAATCTAGTAACCCCCAGGTACTTCTCCAGATGGAATCCTTACTAAAAGTGAGCTTGGTCTTTTGTTCTGTTTCTGATTGAGCTGTTTGTTTCTCCACTCTACACACTCCCACTTCCCTCAGAGAACACTTGGGAGATACATTCAGAATAAAATATTTGCAAACTCTTTTGAATGTTTTAAGTCTCACCTCCAGGGTAATACTCAGCATAAGAGGATCATAACAAAAAGAAAATGGAGAAAAATGAGAATTCAAAACAGGTGGAAATCAGGAACGAGGCAATGCTTCAACTGAAATATCTTATTTTAATTTTGATTTTACCTTGCTCCATTCCTCACTTGTTCATATACTTTACATTTAACTATGAACTTGATAATGAGGATCTTGTACTGTTACCTAGAATTAAAGCTTTTTCAAGATATACACATCAAGGTACTTTAGCTGAAGATAATACTGACATCAAATTCCAGGAGCATTCAATTCTCTTAATTTACTAACATGAAATATCAACTGATAGCATAATTAAACCTATGTCATCAATGTCACCCCATTTACTCTTAGTTTAAGGAAGATTTTATCACAAAACATGTTGATTATATCATTCTTTTTCTATCTCTGTTAAGAAATGTTTTTCTCCTCTGATCTGTTAATGTTCTAATTACATCAATTCTCTAATATTGAACTAATATTTCATTTATTTCTTGTATAAACCTTACTTGGTAATGTATTCATTCTTATTAGATTCCATTTTAATAACAGTTTAAAATCTGTGTCATTAAATCATCCCTTATTTTGAAGATTTTTTTTCTTCTCTACATTTGCATATATACTGTCACTGCAGTTAACCTTTATTATAGGCTGCGATTAGTAAAGAAGGTTAATAATTTTCTAAATACATATAAAGGTGAAAATAAAAGCTAGATGAAAGGATAACACTTTGTAAAATTCTTCAGTTCAGAGTCTATTTTTGGAGACTTCGCTTCTCTAGGCTCAGAACCTTATTCAATAAACCTTTATGCAGAGTGGGGAAGAACTTTGGGCAAGATTATGCCTGATGGATTATAATTTTTTGACTAATCAAGAAGCAATATCACTAACCATGCAGGATAGAAGCATGGCTTTGCAGGGAGCTTGATGAGAGATGAACCTTAAAATAGCAATATCTAAAGGAATATATGAGGCAGGAAATCAAAAACAAGGGCCTTATCAAATGGCACAGATTGAAGATTAGATCCCTCTTGAGCTACTTTGAGCATGTGTAATGACTTTTGTGCTTTGGTTCTTCCATTTCTACTGCCCCTGCCCACTTTATACTCAAGGGTTTGTGGTGTGGAAACCAGTTATGCAGGTTAACAAATGGATCTGTGTGAAAACAATTTGATCACTGCCCACCTAGTCGCTCAAGCAAAACCACAAAAGTTTCTCGCCCTTCCATATTCAGTCAATCCTGAGATCCTACTACTACCTCTTAAAGTTCCAGTTTGCCCTTTTCTTCTCTGTACTTTGCATACCCTGCAAATAAGATCTTCAATATCTCACACTTGATGCACGATCAGTTTTGTCTTTTGCCTCTTAAAAATCTACCTTCTCTAGATACACCAAGAAGATGTTTATAAAATACAAATTTAAAGTGCAAATATCATTTCCACCTAAAACTCTTTGTGATTCTCTTCATTACCTGCTGGATGAGGTCTACAATTATTACCATTACTCGTGAGGCCCTTGACGTTCTGGCATCAGAGTACGTGATCTAGCCTCACTGTTTATCATTCTCTCGCATTGTGCAATTTTACCATCATCCTTATGTTACCCTCGTCTTGAACTCAATGTTACGGCAACAGAAAATGTGCTGTAAAGTCTCCCATACTGTTGCTAATTTCTTTGTCCTTACCGTAATGTCTTTTCTGCCTGGAATCTTTGCCTATGTATTAATTAATTCTTCCTCAAATCAGGCACTACTTCTTCCAACAGGCCACATTACTGGAGTCAAATTACAGCTTCAACTGATAAAGGTCTCATTTTAAGAAGCAAGGCAAACATGTAAGAAGCATTTATTCCATGGATTCCTACATCTCCAGTTCAACTCTACAGCTTCAATATAACACAAAATTTATTTTCTCTATGTGAATATGCTCATCATTTTTTTGTGTGTGAATGTTTTGACAAAGTGTTAGGTCAGGTTTACTATGTAGGTGAATATAGGAATAAGTTGCCAAGCTACCTGACTAGATATTATCTCATTTTTATTCTACTTTATATTCAATCACTACCAGAAATAAATTATATACAGATAAGAATGGAACTCTAAGGAAAATTGGCTCACCTAAAAGCAGAAAGCTTCTGAACTGTGAACCACCTTGTAAAGACTCCCAGAGCGTGTCCTCATTAAGCGCAGGTGCTTTTCCTGTTGTAAACTTAGTTAATATGTTATCAAGTAATCATCTACCATTCCACAAAGAATTAAGTTAAAAAATTCTCATCATTGATGTAATGAGTAGGATGTTTCTACTAAACCATATTTTGACAATGTTGAATCATTTGTTGGGGATAGTTGTTGAACATTAACCTAGTGCTATGTGCTAGACACAGCGGTACAGGCCACAACTAACCATGATGCACAGTCTTTCCCCTCACTAATGATCAGTGCATTGGTGTGTACATAGCAGTGGAGATCTTTTACCAACAGCACTCTGACAGGGACATGACATGTGGTTTGGGAGCACACCCCAGAAACACCTGTTCAGGAAGTGTTTCTAAACATGACTTAAAAGATGAATCCTGTGGCCCCAAGGTAGAGAAGGTGAAGTTCACTGCACAGAGTAGCATAAAGGCCTCCAGTCCAGGAGGGTCAGGAGTTAGAAGGGCAAAAGGTGAGGCTGTGGCAGGCTCAGGTAGGCCAGCAAGGGTTTGGGATTTATTTTGCAGACTTGATGTGGAGGGTGTGATGGAGCCTCTAAAACAGGTGTCCTCAAACTTTGACCCGCGGGCCACATGAAGCGGTGTGAATTGTATTTGTTCCCATTTTGTTTTTCACTTCAAAATAAGATATGTGCAGTGTGCATAGGAATTTGTTCATAGTTTTTTTGTTTGTTTGTTTTTGTTTTTTAAACTATAGTCCGGCCCTCCAGTGGTCTGAAGGACAGTGAATTGGTCCCCTGTTTAAAAAGTTTGAGGACACCTGCTCTAAAGGCTTGAAACAGAACTTGAGCTCTCATAAACATGTACATTGTATGGTAATAATGCATTCAGATTTAATGATTTGGAATTGAAAAATAAATGACCTGATACCATCTCACAGATACACACCACACACACACACAAACACAGACACCAGTCAACTCTAGTATCCAAAAAGAATTATAGATGGGGCTCAGGCAGTGTTTCTCTGTGAGGAACAGAGAAAAGTGCTGTCATAATAAGATGTTGTCGCTCCTAATTAAAACACCTACGTTTTTGACTCACGATCAAAAAAAGCCAACTTTCCAACAGAGAGATGGGACCATTGAGTGCTGTTGCAGAGTCTGGTATGGAGACCGGATTGACTGCAGGGAGTAGAGCTGACGGGGAAGGATAGGAGGAGTAACACTCATTCCCAGTGCCCAACGGGAGCCCACAATCATTGAATCCTCACAGAAACTCATAGGTAGATATTATTAAAATCCCCAACTTACAGATGAAGAAACACAATGCATTAAAAAGTTAGGCAATTCTCCCAAACCCACAAAACCAAATTTTATTCATAGACTTTTAGATTCCAGAAGGACTGCTTGTAACTATTATGTTACAATCTCCCCTTAAGATGGAATCAGAAAAAAATAATAATGATGAGTTGGTGCATCAGAAGCAATAACTGTACTTTATTTTCTTTCTTTATTTATGTATTTAGTAATGTGTTTAATCTATTTGCCTATTTGTTTTGACTAGAGACTACAAAGGGTGTTTGGGATGTGAAAATTAAACTTCTTGAGCAACATGTATTTAATGGGAAACTATATAGATTTATATTTAATTGCTTGATACTTCCTTTATTCTCTAACTAGATTTCTGAGTTTAAATTGAGAGCTTTTAGAGTGACATTTTGAAGTTAGACTAAAAGGAACTTAGTAGAAGTAAGAAAAACTGGAAAAAAAAAAGAGACAAGGACTGTTAAAAAGATAAAAATAAGAATTCAAACAGCAAGAGAGCTTGTTGAATGAAGTGGGAAGCAATACGCAGACTGACTCACCTTGGAAGTGGACGTGAGGAAATGACAGGAAGTCTAAATCAGGGGTATATGTTATTTTTATTCTATATACCTACAAGATAGAGATGGCTCCTAAAATCTACTGATCTTTCAAACCAGCCAACCATTTATTATTTAGAGAAAGCCCATAACATCATGCCATGGTAAGTACAATTTTTGTCCCATGTATACATATTCACATCATGCAAGTATATGCAGTCACTTGCTGATGGCGTACAATCTGCACACACACTATATGTATACACACACACACACTCAAACATATATGAAATTAGTGCTGTTGAACTACGTAACACAATGGAAAAGAGGAGAGAGAGAGAAGGAGAGAAAGGAGAGAGAAGAGCAAGGAAAACAAGAAGCTATTACTTGCTGATGTTCAATAATGTTCCTTGGCCAATTGGAACCCATGTAAAGATGGACAAATGACTCAACCCACGTGTAAAGAATGAATCCAGGGGCTTATGAGGTCATGGGTTGATACAGGTGCATATTCATCTTTTGGCACATTTGGGAAATGAAAATTATATTCTTCATTCAAATGTCATTAAGTTATTTACAACCAGATCTGGAGGTTTCATATTTATCATCATGAAGTATAAAGCCAAATGTCCCTTTTTCAGGAGCACCAATGATTAGCAGATTAGAATGCTTTCCACATGTCCATTTTTACTGTCAAGAGAATTTTAAAGAAGTTTTCCAGCTTCCACAGCTGAGCCAGATGTCAGTGGATCCCACAGTGAAGTGAAATTGGCAGAGTCGACTTCTCATGACCCCAGGGTTGCTTTATCAGGGATCAGTTTATTGTCTAAGAGTCACTCCTAGCTGAAAATTGTGAAGTTTTGGGGTCCAATCTTCCATAGTTACAGAAATCTGCTGACTTGGTTGAACCACTAAAACCCAGCAGTATTATAACTTCACTCACATGGTGCTGTAATTGTTGTTTGTGTTGGCAAAAGAATAGTAAAGGGCCTCATTTCCACTGTACATTTCCGATCTCTGGTTTCAGAAACATCAGTAGAGAATATTTTTCCAGCCACATTGTTGTGTAAACAAATCCTGGTGATTTACCCTGTGAGTCTCTTCACTCTGTTCTCAAATGACAATTGTCTGAAAGGTGTCAGATGAACACACTCTAAAATAACTTTAGGAGTTAAAACAATGCTTTTTAAAATTTTATTTGATACTTGGGTTCAAGAAGTCATAGCCAGAAGCGCAAAAGTGGTTAAAATAACATATCTTTTTCTTTTTACTTAACTTTTTTTTTGTCTGTAGTAAATTCTGTTTATTATTGTTTTCCACAAAGTATATAACAAGTAATTTAATGAATTCACATATGCCTACCTATCTCCCAGCTAATGAAATGTTACCAATAGAATATAACTTTTCCTTTTTCTTAACTTTTAACTTTCCTAACTTTTCTTTTTTCTTAACTTTTAAATTTCTGCTACTGAGAATGTAAAGAAGGCATTTAAAGAAGATATAGGGTTTAAAACATAATACAGTCAAATGAAAATGCTTCTGCTCACCACACAATTTAATGGAGTGTTACCATTATTTTCACTTGATTTCCTTGATTTCATGACTCACGACTCCTCTCCCCCAGAATGTTCTGCAATCCATTCTCTTGTTTTTCTTCAAAGTGTTACATTATGATTGCTAATTTTGTCTGGTTTTGAACTTGACATAACTGGAATATTACTTATGTGTTCCTAAGCAACTTGCCTGACCTCACCCATTCTTAGAGTTTTGAGGTCGATCTGTGGCATTGCACGTAGCTCTAGTCCCCGTCAGGGACGTGTCTCATTGTGTGACTGTGCCACACTTTAGTCCAATTCATTTAGATGAAAATCTTAACTCTTCCAATTTTTATTATCACGAATAGTTCTATGTTGCTGCACATGTACAAGAGACTTCCTAGGATATACCAAGGAATCAATTTCTGGGTTGTAGAACATGAAGGTACTCACAATTATTACAAAACTGCAACCTAAAAGTGGTTATAACAACTTAAGTTCTCACGAGCAGCATGTGAGATTTTCTTTAAATCTACCTCTTCACTGCCCCTGGGTATTGTCTGACTTCCAAATATTTGACAATATACAAGGTATAAAACAGAATCTCACAAATTTGTATTTTCTGATTAAGAACCAAGTCAAACATATTTTGTGTTTCTGCCCTTTGTGCTGCCCTTTCTGCACAATATCTGATGTGATCCTTTGACCATTTTTCCACTGTATTTTTTTTTCTTTAATTTTTTTTAAACATAAGCTCTTAAATGCATTGTATACATACAGAGAAGGGCATAAATCATCAGCGTACAAATCAGTGAATGTTCATGAAGTGAAAACACCACCCAGAGCAGAAACAGAACATTGTCAGCATGCGACGCTCCTCGCACACCCTCTCCCACGCCCTGTCCCACATTACTCTAGTCCTATCTTAGCATCTATCACTATGAATTAGACACTCATGAAGTCATGGTGACTTCCTGGATACTGGCTCCAAGTGTTTCTTACTTTTTTTTTTTTTCCCTGCAGTTTTTGGCCGGGGTCGGGTTTGAACCCGCCACCTCCGGCATATGGGGCCGGCGCCCTATGCCTTTGAGCCACAGGCGCTGCGTGTTTCTTACTTTTATGTTTAACCACACCTAACCTCCAGCAATTAACCAAGGTTACTATCTGAGGAGACCGCTGCTGTGCATCCTGGGACTCGCCTGTCTCTCCAGATTTGGGGGTGGCCTTGGCCCTTCAGTTTTCTGATGCATCCAAGAAAAGTCATTTATTTTCCACTTGTCACACTTTTCTTGTTTGAAGGATGAAGGTGATGATTTCTAAGCTCTTTATATTAGGAGATAACTTAGGGATTCCTAATATATCTTTTTATGGACAGAAAAATCCTAATTTTAATATAGCCTACTTATCAATATTTTTATATCTTGTTCAACCTTTTAATGTATTAATAGTATGTAATACATCTCTGCTTCTGCAAAATACTTTTCTCAAGTTCTTTACTTCCATATTTATACTTAAAATCAAGCAGGAGTTGATTTTGTGTATAATGTGAAGTAAAGAGTAAGACTTTTATTTTCTATATGGATACCAACTAAACCAGCACCATTTATCAAAAAGATCCTGCTTTTTTCACTAAGTTGTAGTGATATTTTTATCACAGATCAGATGACTGCATACATTTGAGTCTCTTTCTCAGCTCTCTATTTTGTCATTTTAGTCTGGAGGTCTGTCCTTGGATTGTTTTTATGCTGTCTTATCTATTTCGGCTTGCAGTAAGATTTGTTATCTGGTAAGATCCCCAGATATGAAAATCTTTTAGATTGCCTGTGCTGTTTTATATCATTTACACTCCTACATGAATTTTAGAATCCGCCCATCACTTCACACACACACCCACACACATACACACACCCACACACACACACACACAAACTCACTAGGGATCTTCTTGATGGATCAATTTAGCAAAATCTGACATTTGTTCAATATTGAAACTTCCAAGCTGGAAACTTATTTTATCTATTCACATACTTAAATGTTTGATAACTCCTCTCCATAATGTTTGTTTTATTCCAGGATGTCATCTCCAAGCAGTATCATATACCCATTGTAAAATTTATATCTTATTATTATTTGATATTTAATATTGCAATTGAAAATTTATTTTATTTTGTAATGAATGAATACCAGTTACATAATTAGATACACAAAAACTGGTGATTTTTGTATGCTGTACTTGTGTTCACCAATCTTGCTAAATTTATTTATTGATTTTCATGGTTTGCCTCAGAGTTCTTTGTAATTTCGAATATACAATTATGGAACCTGAAATAGTTATAATTTTATTTCATCCTTTCCAATACGTATTCCTTAAAGCTTATTTACTTTCCTTACTGCATTCTCTATAGTCTACTACTTTGTTAAGTATGTGAAAGAATTTCCTACATCATTTGAAATGATTGCAAGATTATTCTTCTTTATTTTGTTAATGTGATAATTCCACTGATTGCTTTTGAAGGTTTAACTAGAATTTGTGGGATAAATCCAAGTTGGTTAAAATGGATTATTCTTTTTATGTCACTAGATTCAATTTGAAGAATTTTGTTTAGGATGTCGTAAAATAGATGTGACTGTGATTTTTTTCCTTCTTATAATATACTTGTAGGATTTGTGATCAGGGTTATATTGGACTCAGGAAATGAATTGGGAGCGGGAAGAACAGTGGAACTCAGAATGAGTGCATCAGACATCACACTGGGCCCTATACAGTGACAGCGGCTCCCAAAGCAACTTACAAATTTGCTTCCCTAGTGTGTACGCCTTGCTTAAAGTTATAGGCAAAAATACCCAAAAATCGACTAGTGAGAAAAACTGGAGCCCTAAAGGTCTCATGATGAGAGAAGAGATCAGTCTACAAATAAGTTACGGTTACATACATTATACAGACATTGAGATAATCCTGTCTTTTCCCTTTTAATCTGTTAAGGTGATGATTTCTAATAAATGCTCTAATGTTGAACCAAATTTGAATTCCTGGAATAAAAAAACTTCTTTACAATATGTTATCTTTCTTTATATGTTACTAGGCTTGGTTTACTAATATTTTATTTAAGATTTGGTATTAACGTTCATGATTGAGTATAGTTATAATTTCCCTTTTACACACTGCCCTTATCTGATTTGGGGACCAAGAGTAGATTATTTGTAAAATGAAATGAGGCAGAATCTGTATTTCAATAATCTCTGAGAATGTTTGTGTAATACTGAATTCTGTACTTCTTTTCAATTCAGTATAACTCACCTATAAAACAGCTGGGCCTGATGTTTTCATTGTAGAAAAATATGCAAACTACTGCTGGCATGAGGTTCTTTTTCTTTTTTACATTTATGATAATTTGTACAAATTTTATGAATTTTATTTTATTTTATTTTATTTTATTTATTAAATCATAGCTGTGTACATTGATATTATCATGGGGCATCATACACTAGCTTCATAAACCGTTTGACACATTTTCATCACACTGGTTGACATAGCCTTCCTGGTGTTTTTTTAGTTATTGTGCTAAGACATTTACATTCTACATTTACTATGTTTCACCTATACCCTTGTAAGATGCACCAGAGGTGTAATCCCACCTATCCCCCTGCCTCTACCCCCCTTCCTTTCCCCCTTCTCTGTTATGTTTACATGGATGGAGCTGGAAAATATTATTCTTAGTATAGTATCTCAAGAATGAAAGAAAAAGTACCCAATGTACTCAGCCCTACTATGAAACTAATTTAGGGCTTTCACATGAAAGCTATAACCGAGTTACAATCTAAGAATAGGAGGAAGGGGGAAAGCATG
>CAUYPK010129448.1:0-12072 GCA_963574355.1 Loris lydekkerianus | reverse complement strand
CTACTATGAAGCTAAATTATAGCTTTCACATGAAGGCTATAACCCAACTATAGCACAAGACTATGGGGAAAGGGCCAAGGAAGGGGAAGGAAGGGGGGAGGTTTTGGTGGAGGGAGGGTAATGGGTGGGGCCACATCTATGGTGCATCTTAGAATGGGTACAGGCAATTGCACTAATGTACACAGCTATGATTTAACAATTAAAAAAAAAAGGAAAGGAAATTTATTGTACATTTTGGTTTTATGTGAAATACCCTGACTTTAGATCCCAACTCCACTTCTTTGTACATATGACAACTTGAGGAATTACTGAATGACCCTGTATCTGTTTCTTTGTCTTTACAATGGGGATAACAATAAAAACTTTTTCAGAGAGTTGTTATAAAACCTAAATGAGGCTTTATGTACATTATATGTAAATATAATTAAATATTTATTATATATAACTACAAATGAGGTTTCGTATATCATTCATACTATACACATAAAACCTCACATGTATATATATTAAACCTTTACATATAAACATGTATCTAAAAAATGGTAAGCACTAAAATACTAGCTATTATTAAATTATTTAAAGTATTAGTTATACTGCTATTACTATGTATTACAAAGATGGGTTTAATACTGTTGCAAGTGATGGATGAATATAAACTCTAACAAAAAATTTTTTGTAATAATAGTACAGTAAATCTTTATCTCAAATCAAACATTGTAAGCACATGGTTTTTACACAATATAAGTGCTCAGTTGTAGTTGTTATACCATAAAGCACTCAGTGTTTTTAAATTAAAATTTTAATTAAGACATTAAAATTAAATTTTCACTATTTTATTTTCAGAATGTGGGAATGAAAAGCTTTATATTAGATGGCTCCTTCACATCAGTTATTAAACAGGTCCATGGTCCTTCCATCTTAAAAACATAGTGAATCACAATAACAATCTTGTTTTATCCTTTCTTGTGCTCTGCCTATTACCCTGTCTTTCTCTTGCCTTTCCTGGTCAGACTTCTCCAACATGTTGCTCATATTGGTTTCATTAATTTTTTATAAAGTATATTTAATCAACAATAATTTAAATCTGGCTTCAACTCCTCCTTCTTAAAAATTGTTTTTTTATGAAGTCAACAATGGCCAATGTAGAGCTAAAAAAAATAAACAGATAATAGGAAGGCTTTTTTTAACCACTTCCCAGAAATATTTGCCACAGTGGACTACCCACTTCTTAAATACTCTTTTTGTGCCCTAAAAAATACTACACTGCCAGGATCCTCATTTTCATCTCAAGTCTTTTTGTTTCAGACAAATTCTTCTAGACCGGAGAAGGATATGAGACTTCATCATGAGATCTGGAGTTAACATTTTGTTGTTATTGCTGGTAGTGCTCAAACTCGTCTGGCCATTATGTCACCAAACATTGTTGTATCTTACCCAGGTTCTCAGGCTGCAAGCAGATCCGAGGCAGTACTGAAAGGACTTTTGTGTTTTCTCTCTTAAATACTATCCTCTGATTTTAGAACCAGATTCAGAAATAAACACAATACAGAATCCAGGTGGAGATTGAAAAGACAAATGTTAATATATATTTTTTTGTTTTGTAGGTATTTGGCAATAAAAAATATAGCTGTGTACTTACTCTAAACTAAAACTAAACCATTGTGGGGAGGTTTGCAAAATATTACTGGTCAAGCATGATGTGATCTTTTGCTGCAACATTTCAGGGATGCCAGAACAACACACAGAAGACATGTCTGTCTTCATTCCACTCCCAACGTCATGCATTCACTGCAGCAGTGTCTCCACTCTGGCTAGAGATCACTGTTTCCCAAAATACAAAACATTACTATTCTGAGGCAGCATGAGAAGTGCAAAAAAAAAAAAAAAAAGGAATTCTAATAAGTATTTCACTAGAAGGGATAGGTATTGTCTAGAACAATCTTTCAGTTGATGTGCTAATTGTAGAAGGAAAAAAATCTAACACAATAGCTTTGAAAATGATCTGTCAACTTCCACTTTCACTCTCTTTTCTCCCATCCCTGATGAATGTGGCACACTGACTCAGCAAAGGAAAGAAAATATGTTCTTATTGAAGCAATGGGGATCTTTGAGAATGAATAAGTCTTTCACTTCTTGAGCACAGCACAAGGAAAATAAACATTTACTAATATTTTTCATAAATTATTTTAAATAATTTCATTATAATTTGGGAACTATCCTCACTATATCTATCTTTTATGCTTCTAACAATCACTTGAATTATTAATGGTGAATAAAGTACATGCAATCTGTGGGGTTTATGGAGACTAATATGTGCCCTGCACTGTGCTTTTCATATCACAAAGACCTGACTTGTCCCTATCCATTTGAGAAGCTTAAGAAAATTACTATGGCATACATCCCTAAAATTTAATAAGCATTTCTATTGCATAATAAGTACAACTAGAGACTTTCAGTTTATTCATTAAAATTTAAGTTTTGTAACTGACAGCCATAGATTATCTCTAGAAACATACTCAAAAAATTAAAACTGAATTGCACAATGAATGTTTACTTTTATTGTTTTAAACATGTTCCTCTTGAGAATTATGCTGTGGATGAAATCCCTGTGGTCTCTAGTAAGAATAAAAACACTGCCTGTGCTATCATCGTGTTCCATAATAATGTGGAATCATAGGAAGTCTAGAGGCCCAGAAATAAAAAAGCTCATCTTGTGGTTCTAGGTATGTTCTTCTATTCATAATTTCCTGTAAGATAGCATTGAGGTTAGAAGGAAAGAAGATTCTGTCAGTTTGGGTTTCCTTCTTAGTTTCTTAATCATTGGCTTATTCTGTTCACCTCAAAAATACATAAAACTATGTATATAAATGTATAGATAAATGGCTGAATTCTTAAGTGTAGTTTTAAGGAGAAGTGTAGAATTTAGAAGACCAAAATATAGCACCTTTATATTTTACTCTATTGACATAGGTTTTATGTGAATTCTTTACAATTCTAATGTCTTCATACATTGCATAACAGCTCGTGGGTATAATTACAATGGTACTAAGGCAAAAATAAAGACTCGGAATGTCATTTTTTAAAAAGCTATTGTTTTCTTTAAATGTCTGCGAAGCAACTTAAGATCCACAAGTCAAAATCAGGAAGGAAAATGTATGCAATTTAATTGATAACTTATTTAGGAAGATTGCAAAGAAGAAATCCCAGTGAATAGGTTTTTGTCTCGCACCATTGACTCTAGAACTCCTTGGTAGTAGATTGATAGAGAGCTGCGTCAGGTGACTGGGTTCCAAGTATTATCTTCTTTCCTGCTGTCTTCGCAGATGTCTGAGCCCATGATGGGTGGGAACCAGTCCCTCTGCACTAAATTCACATTTGTAGCTTTTTCCTCCCTGGCAGAATTTCAGCTTGTACTCTTCATTGTGTTCTTGATCATCTACTTATTTACTGTGGGAGGAAACCTTATCATTATCTGCCTGATCTGGGTCACCCCTTCCCTGCACACTCCCATGTATTTCTTCCTGGTGAACCTCTCCTTTTTGGAGATGTGCTACATCACCAGTGTGGTGCCTCAGATGCTGGTGCACCTGCTGGTTGAGGCCAAGACCATAAATGTGGGAGGCTGTGCGGCCCAGATGTACACATTTGCCATCCTGGGACTGACAGAATGCTGCCTGCTAGCAGCCATGGCCTATGACCGCTTCCTAGCTATTTGTCGTCCACTTCATTACACTCTCCTGATGGGTCCTCGTGTGTGTTTGAAATTGGCTGCAGCATCCTGGGTCACCGGGATAGTGGTGGAGTCAGCCCAGACCACCTGGATCTTCACTCTGCCCTTCTGTGGCACAGGAAAGATTCAGCACTTTTTTTGTGATATCATGCCTGTAGTGAAGCTGGCTTGTGTGGATACCTCCCAAAATGAGATTGTGATATTTGCTGTTTCCGTGCTCTTCATTATGAGTCCCTGTGTCCTCATTCTGTGCTCCTACATGCGCGTTTTTGTGACCATCTTGGGAATCCCTTCAGCAGCCGGCAGAAGCAAAGCTTTCTCGACTTGTTCTTCTCACATTCTGGTCGTGTCCTTGTTCTATGGCACTGCCTTGTTCACTTATCTGCAACCTAAGACTGCGCACACTCCAGAGAAAGACAAAGCCACGGCACTCATGTACACAGTGGTCACGCCTGCCCTGAATCCCATTATCTATACCTTGAGGAACAAGGAAGTGAAAGGAGCTTTGCAGAGGGTAACACAAAGGAATCCTCTCAGACAAATGGCCTAAACCAGCCATCGCAGTGAGACTTACGCTACCGTACGGAGGTTAACCAAGACTTTCTGATCCCTCTATCAGTATATATTGTCATTAAACCATTTATAGCCAGCAACGAGATAACACTTGGATTTTTTCTACCTTGTCCCATGCTTGTAAGTAAAAGGGGACTATACAACAGGATAATCCAGTTTTTTCATCGTTTATTTATTCAACAATATTTCCTAAGCATCTCCTGTGTCATGGCCACCATCTTTCCTTCTCCAGGGGTAATAGGATTAATGTCATTGTGTTTCATACCATTTTAGTGAGAAAATGCAATCTTCTGGAGGGAAAACATGCATAGGAAATAGTACATTTTTAGTTTAAAATACAGGCTGTTAGAATTTAATTTATCAAATAGACTATGCTCCCTTAATTATTCTGATTTTTATACATCTTAATAATCATACATTTGAAGTAGTCAACTATTATTGAACACTGATGAGTGAGATACACTATGGGACAACTTTAAATATTTAGTGTGAAAATCCAGAGAGTGATCTTGATTCTTCCTTCGTTCTTATTCATCTTGTTTGGTTGTTTGTTAGTTCTTCATGTGAATAAAGTTTTACTGAAACGTCTCCCTCTGTGACATTCAAAGTTACTGCACCTATTGCGAACCCTGATTAAACATATTGGTTTGAATAGGATTTCCTTTTGGTGCTATCCACACATTCTAACTAGTTAACTATAAAATTTGACTCTCTAAATAATAAAGAAGACTGCCACAAAAGACTAAAATAAATAACTTACTTTCAGACAACTGTTTTCTTAAGGCAACTTAACAAAAGTGACAAAAATTAAATGTTCATTGACATTTTAGCAAAATTAAACTTTGATTTGATTTAGTGTTGATATCCTAGAATCAAACCCTAAGACAAACGCAATTAACTTTTCGGAAAGGGGCTCAGAAGTGGGGAAATGATACAGCCATACAAGACAGCCAAAAGTAGTCCACTATTATGTTGATTTACGTGAGTGGCCACTAAAATTTAATCTTGCAAGGGCAATTCTGTAAAACATAATTCAAAACATGTATTGCCTTTAAGTCTAGGAAAGCATTCCTCAAAGGTTCATGCTTGAGAGCACTGACTCTCACCCTACTCCTTTGGTCCTGATTGGTGGAGACTTCTGGAAATGCCTTCAGGTACAGCGTTTCAGATGTTTGGCAGCTGAAAAGTTTAACTAGCATTAAACTTTGACATTATAAGTAAGGGTGAAGGGATAAAGAAACGTACACTGTCAGTAAAAGCTATAAGTTTAGGGCGGTGCCTGTGGCTCAAAGGAGTAGGGCGCCAGCCTCATATACTGGAAGTGGCAGGTTCAAACCCAGCCCTGGCCAAAAAGTGCAAAAAAAAAAAAAAAAAAGCTGTAAGTTTACACTATGGAAGTATTTGATGCATTTATATTTGTAAGATTAAAAGACAGTGGAGTGTACTAATATATGACAAAAAAAATGTGTTCATATACAGGGTAAGAATTTATCTCAATGATTTTTTCCTCTTTCATTTTCTAACTTTGGAGAACAGAAAGTTAATTTCCAAAGGCCAGAGCTAGAGCAGTATGAGGTCAGACAACAAATTTCACAAACTTGTCCTAGAAAAAAATGCTACGTACCTCATTGCTGAATATCACTATAGTCACCAGATTGACAGGGAGGACTTGGAAGGTGACCATAGTGATATTCAGCAATGAGGTATGTAGCACTTTTTCTAGGATAAGTTTATGAAATTAATTGTCCAACCTCTATATCACAGACACACATTTCACTGTTGAAAAATATAAATTATGTTATATCTATTCCTTCTTATCATAGCTTGACTTTCTCTTGAACCAGTGATTTATGCCTTAGATGCCCAACTTAAGGTGGCCTTCACCAAATAAAAAATATTGACATTTTAACACTAATCAGTGAATGGAAGACAGTAGGTGCAAGTTCCTATAATATATTTATGAAGAATGCAGTTAAACATGATTTTTATCCAAAATTATGAATGAAACACTCCTCATAGCCTATTATTTAAACCAAATACAATTCGTCAACTTCACTTAGTGCTATGAGAGAAACAGAAAATATGAAGTTTATTATTTGTCAGAGAATTATTAAAATCATAAGTATTTTGTTATTTTGTTGAAGATAGTGTTATGCCACTTGATTTGTTTTTGAGATTAAACACTACAAGTGTCTTACACTTTTTTTGCACATGAAAAAATATTTTCAGGTCCTTTTTTGTTTGATTTTTACCGTTTCTGTTTGGCCCAGGCAGTTTCATCAGCTAGGAGGATTTACATAACTCTTTTAAATGTTTTTCCTTAAAAAATACTTCTTTTGTATTAAATATAAATGAAATTATGAGGTTTTTATCTATGTAATTCTGTTTAAAATATGCTTCATATTTTTCTAAGTTTCAGACATGTTTTGGTGACATCATTTGCTTTTGTACATTTTAAGTCAAAGTTATAAGTGTGCACTTCACCCAAAATATATGCATTACACCAGTCAGGTGTGAATTTAACCAATTCCTCCTTCCCTCTCCCACCTACTTGATTTCCATTGACTTTTATGTCCCCGTGTACACATAAGTGTTGATGGACTAGTTCTAATTTAGTACTGAGTACAGGTGGTGTTGTTTTCCATTCTTATAGTACTTCATTCACTTAGAATGTCCTATATGCCCTGACATTCACTTAGAAGAATGATCTCCATTTCCATGCAGGTTGTTACAAAAGGTACTAGACCACCATTTTTTTTCTCTCTCTTTCTCTTTCTTTCTTTCTTTCTTTCTTTTCTTTCTTTTTTTTTTTTTTTTAAGACAGTCTCACTCTGTCGCTCTGGGGTTGAGTGACAGTGCCTGACGTCATTATAGCTCACAGCAACCTCAAATTCTTGAGCTTAAGTGATCCTCCTGCCTCAGTAGCTGGGACTACAGGTGCCCACCACAAGGTCCAGCTAATTTTTCTATTTTTAGTAAAGAATGGGGTCTCACTCTTGCTTAGGATGATCTGGAACTCCTAAGCTCAAACAATTCACCAATCTCAGTCTCCCAGAGTGCTAGGATAACAGGCATGAGCCACCGTGCCCACTGTAGATCACCAATTTTTTTTTCTTTTATAGCTAAATGCAAAGATGTGAAAAAATCCCAAATCCCCATTAATACATGAGTGGATTAATAAAATGTGGTATCCATATACCATGAAGTGCTTTATCTTTTAATATGTTTTAACATGATCTAATAAGAGAATAGCCCATTTATTTTCATTTTGGTAATGTTTATATATTGTCATGATCAAGTGTTTCAAGCATTATTTAAAATCACCTAGTGCGCCTGGCACAGTGGCTCACACCTGTAATCCTAGCACTCTGAGAGGCCTAGGTGAGTGAATTGCCTGGGCTAAAGACTTCCAGACCAGCCTGAGCAAAAACAAGATCCCATCTCTATAAATAGTTAGACGTTGTGGCAAGCACCTATCGTTCTAGCTATTTGGGAAGTTGAGACAAGAGGAATGCTTAAGCCCAAAAGTTTGAGGTTGCTGTGAGCTATGACGACATGTAATTCAACCTCAGAGTGACTGACTTAGACTCTGTCCAAGAAAATAAATAAAATAAAATAAAATAAAATAAAAGCACCTAGTGTATCACTGACACTGCATAGTCACACAATAACAGTTTTTGCTATCTTTATTATTATCAATTAGCTTTTATAAAAATCAGTGTATTTTTTTTCTTTTTTTTTTGAGACAGTGTCTCACTATGTCACCCTCAGTAGAGTGCTGTAGTGTCACAGTTCACAGCAACCTCAAACTCTTGAGCTTAAGTGATTCTCTTGCCTCAGCCTCCCAAGTAGCTGGGACTACAGGCACCTGCCACAATGCCCGGCCATTTTTTGTTGCAGTTGCCATTGTTGTTTAGCTGGCCTGGGCCAGGTTCAAATCATACACCAGCCAGCCCGGGTGTATGTGGCTGGCACCATAACCATTGTGCTATGGATACTGAGCCAAAAACCAGTGTATTTTAAATTGCTCTGAAAAATTCATCTGCACTCAGAAATTTATGTTTTTCTGCAAGGAAGTTAAATATATTATTAATAATTGTACGTCTACTTACAAACATAGTCTAGTGTCCTATATGCCCTGACTTTTAATTAATTCAAAGCAATTAATTAAAATATTAAGAAGTAAGTTAAGTCCTATGAATATAAATATAGTATATACATAGTTTTGGTTCTTAATTCTTGAGAAATAGTTATTTCTCAAGATTATTTAATTATACTTTCCTATAGGGGGAAATCTCCAATATTCTTATTATCAATTTTCAAGAATGGATAAGAATAAGATACCTAAAGTGGACAGAAAGGGAAGTAACTAAACTTGATAACCAAAAATTGATTCCACATTCCAGGATATGATCAAATTTATACCTATATCATTATTCATTGATCCTCTGGATTATTTTATGGTCATTATTTGGGGTAAAAGTTACATAATTACTTACACACATACCCACATAATATTTGCTAGGCCTAATAAAAATATGACCCTGTTATACAAGATTTTTTTCAAATTATCTAAATTTTAAAGGCAGAAAGTTTTTTGCAATATTCCAGTATTCTCCTGTATTGAAAGCATATTATGTTACAGAATGATATTAAAAATTTATCACTTCAATCAAATTGTCATTCAGGTCCTAAGTTTCAGGTTAGTGAGAATAACAACCTGGAGGGTTTATTAATAGAATTACAACTGGAAAAAATATACCTGGAGATTTTTAACTCAGTGAAAGTAGTAGCTGAACAAACACATTTTCCTGTGACTAAAAAGCATGAGAATGTGCTCTCTGGCTGAGAAGTGCGTGTTTGGGCTTGTACATGGGTTTGTACTGCACCCTAGGTGAAAGAAACTTCAGAATAATGGAAAGACTAAAGGTTCAATCGGCACTATCTTTGTAATAATAGAACCTCAACTGCTCCAAAGTTGTCTCTTAATTATCTCAGAGACACATAATAAATACCTCATATGTGTGTGCACGCACACCAGTAAAACAGCTGCCAGTCACATCTTACCTGGAACTTTCACTTTTGAACACATTCTACTTTGCAAAACCACCTAGGAAAATCCTGCTGTTGATGTTTACTTACTAAGCTATTATGAAATCCATACTAGAGCCAGAATACTGGATATTATCAGAAACTAATCACCTGGGATTCTAGAATGGTGCTAAAATCCCAGAAAAAGAAATGAAAGAAATCTATTTACCAAACTTGTGTCACATTTATTGCTTGGACTTCAAATAAGTTCCTTCCCAAGTTAAAAGTTTAAAGAATAATTTCCACATGTACTGTGAGAGACAAATTAATACTGGCTGTTGGTTTACAAGGTCTGACCCTGAGCAGAACTGACAAAAAACATTACAAAAATTCATCTAATTATATTGTACATCAGAATTGTCAACTGACTATGAGAAGCATAGAAGACAAAGTAAACATCAATAGAGAAACAGGAAAATATTAACTGAAAATCTTGGTATGGAAAGGTGTGTGTAAAAATGGGGTCTTGTATCATGACAACTCACATGGCATTGTGTGTGAGGGAGTTTTCAGCCAGTGAACAAATAACTATAATGCCCTACCTATTCACCTAATCTGGCCCCCAGTGATTTTTTTTTTTCTTTACCTGAAGATAAAGGAAATATTGAAAAAAAATTTTTGATGACATTCAGGACATCAAGTGTAACCCAATGACAGCTCAGATGTCTGTTCTAGAAAGAGTTCCAAAATTGCTTTGAAGGGTGCTATTGGCACTGGTTTTGGGGCATAGCTTCCCATGGGGAGGGCTTAAAAGTGACCATAGTGATATTCAGCAATGAAATATGTAGCACTTTTTTTAGGATGAGTCCATGAACTTAATTGTCACATCTTGTAGAAGAATGTAGAGAAGTTCCAAAAGACAATCTCAAAAAATACATTGTTGTCAAATATATGGAAGAAAAAAGATGTATGAAGATCTGGAATTTAAATAATAAAAAGTTATGAACACCAATGAAATATTTTCCTAATACATCCTTATTTCTCTGAGAGTTGCTCAGCACTGAGCTCTCTCATGTTAAGACTACTTCACATAACCATTTCCACAACAAAATTCATCATAATGCAAAAAGTTTCCAGTAATCATTACTTCCATAAACCTCTAAAATGATAACACTTAATATTACTATTCTTATTCCATGTTTCATTAAGATGTGAAAGCATTTTTTAAAATCATGTAATGAAGTCAAGATTATATTCACTAGAACTATAGTTTTTAGTATGTGGCAAAGTGCGGAGTGAAGTTTTTTTTCACTTGTGCAATTTCAAATGAAGAAAAAGGTGAAAGAAAGGAGCACTTGAAATTCTAAATTTGACTGAAAATGAGTGACTAGTAATTGGGTTTACTAGAAGGGTGATGACATATGTTAATAATTATTGACATTGGCGCATCCAGCAACAACACTCGTAAATCTGGAAACAATGATAATTACTCAGAATAAGATTTTATACCCTTGACACATTTTCACCAAATTATACATGCTTTCAATAAAAAGTTCGATCAATTTAAGTTACTAATTTTCCTTATAAAGAAAGAAAATAACTATACTAACACCCTACTAATTTGTTAAAAAAATTCAGAGGCAGCTTATTTTACTGTTTAGGAAAAGGGAAATCATTGACATGACCACGAAAAGCTCTCTAACAGTGCCACCTGGTGGACAGAACTTACAGTAACTGTATCTGAATGTGTGTTGTGTCTAAACATTTTTAAACTTAAAAGAAAAACTGACACTTTGTGACATTTTAGCTCTCAAGACAGTATAACAAATGCAATTTTATTAAAATTATTAAATTTGTTTAAATTATTTAAAATTTATGTACAAAATTGGGTTATTCTCCTTTGCTCCTTCTGTGTTCTTGGTGTATGACTCATTCACATATGTCCTTCCCTTATGACTCACTCTTTGTCACCTAAGTCTTTTTTTGTTTAAAATGTTTGCAACTTTTGGAATCTTTCCCCCCAACAGCTGATAAACTTCTTGAGAAGAGCAGTAGCCTCTGTCACAGCCATCAATGATTTCCATAATATTCAATCCAAGAGGTCCATGGATTGTACTTCCATCCCTAAAGGAAGACTTGGATAGCAATAAATAAATGCTTTTTTAAAATTTTTTTCAATTTTTTTATTTTTTAATTATTGTTAAATCATAGCTCTGTACATTAGTGCAATCAAGGGGTATAATGTGCTAGTTTCATATACAATCTGAAATATTCTCATCAAACTGTTCAACATAGCCTTCATGGCATTTTCTTAGTGATTGTATGTAGACATTTGTCTTCTGCATTTAGTAAGTTTCAGCTGTACCCATTCTAAGATGCACCTTAGGTGTGGCCCCACTCATTATCCTCCCTCCACCCTAACCTCCCCCCTACCTTCCCCTCCCTTGGCCCTTTCCCCATAGTCTTGTGCTATAGTTGGGTTATAGCCTTCATATGAAAGCTATAAATTAGCTTCATAGTAGGGCTGAGTACCCTGGATACTTTTTCTTCCATTCTTGAGATACTTTGCTAAGTATCCAGCTCCATCCATGTAAACATGAAAGAGGTAAAGTCTCTTTACTCCATCCATGTAAACATGAAAGAGGTAAAGTCTCCATCTTTCTTTAAGGCTGCATAATATTCCATGGTGTACATGTACCACAATTTGCTAGTCCATTCGTGGGTCGATGGGCACTTGG
>CAUYPK010129439.1:0-60346 GCA_963574355.1 Loris lydekkerianus | reverse complement strand
CTCACTGAAATTTTGTAAAAGCTTCCTTCCTCTCTGCTTCAACTACATTATTACCTAGGACAATTAACTGTATGATATCTTTACATGTTCATCCATGGCCATTTAAAAAGCTACATTAGTCACTCTATCACATTTCCATTTGCTTTAACACAAACTCCCAAGACAGCTTAAAGTTATTTGGAATTTGTTTTTCAAAATAATTTTTGAATTTGTTTATGAAAATGGGGATTGTTTAAATTATTCTTGGAAAGTAAATTTCAAACTTTTTTTTTTTTTGAGATAGAGTCTCAAGCTGTCACCCTCAGTAGAGTAGCGTGGCATCCCAGCTCACAACAACCTCAAACTCTGGGGCTTAAATCATTCTCCTGCCTCAGCCTCCCAAGTAGCTGGGACTACAGGCACCCACCCAGAATGCCTGGCTATTTTTTTGTTGTTGCCATTGTTGTTTTAGCTGGCCTGGTCCAGGTTCAAACCTGCCAGCCTCGGTGTACGTGGCCAGCGCCCCACCCACTGAGCTACAGGCACTGCCTTTCAAACTTCTTTAAGATGTCTCCGTTCATCTTTGAAATCCAAATTTTCTGCTTTGATCTTTCACTTTGCTGTTTCTATTAGCTGAAATAATCTTCTTGAATTATTCTTGAATTATTGTGACATAGAGGAAAGAGGAATAAAGAAAGCGTAATTATAAGAGGCAATCATCCTACCCAGCTTGGCCATGACACATTGGTACAAATAATGCAGCTGTGTTTATTTGCAACCCAAATCTTCCTCATATTTTAATGAGAGATAGCCTGTTCTTTAAAGTTCTGTCATATTTTCTAATCCTTGCCAATTGCCTGGATAGAGTTAAGAATGTGCCCACAGAGATAGGTGGGCCATTAAGCTTTCATGAGAAGCATTTTCTTCTGCAGGGCAGACAAAATGCTTGGAATAAAGGTTTTTTTTTTTTTAAAGTAAAGCTTATTTCCATTGCATTATGTATTTTGATGTATTCCTAATGTATTCCTTTTCAAAACATCTCTTCACTGGAGTAGTGGCAAAGACAGAATGAGCAACAGTTGCTGTTTTATGCACACCAAGTACTCATTTTTAAAACTCCTAAAAATTCAGCAGAACAATTTAAAAAGAGCAAGTGACATGGTTGCTTTTTTAAAGAATATGTATTCTCTGTAGCCACATTTACCACTCTCAAAAAGATGCAAATTACACAATACATGAATTTGGCTATAGATCGTTTCTTTTAAAACTGGCTAATATAAAAATATTAAATGCATCTATCTATGCACTAAATGCAGATTTATTAATACAGAGCCAACACTTCTTTTGCAAGTATTCAACAAGATTGCATTTTACATTTATATTTCAGATGTTCAAAATATTCCATACAACAATATTCTCTGGTTCAAAAACAGTTTTATTGATTATTAGTCAGATGTTATTTTTTCCCTCACTCGAGTCCTTTCCTTGACTTTCTCCAAGTACTGTAAACATTTCCAGGTAAGTGTGAATTTGCCTTGCCTGTTGAAGTCAAATTATTTCATGTGTTTGAATTACAAATTGAAGGAGGTTAATAAAATGAGTTTTATTAACTCATTTTTTGTGTTCAAATGCAAGACTTGTGGAATTTTTTCCATGCACCTGCTCTCCGACTGTTCCTTTTGAGTCCCATTCCCCTCTTCTTTTGAAATCATTGTTGTATAGCAATAGGGAAACAAAAAACATGCCCTATTAGCTAAATCAATATTTATATTGAGAAAAAGATCTAAAATAATTTTTTAAAGAACTATTCTCACACAAAAATAAATCATCTCTGGTAGTTTATTTTCTAACAGAGCCTGCTTTTATGTTTTTATGCAAGACTGACTTCTTACTAAGCCTTCGCTCTAAGATGTTTCACAGTGGAGGTTCCAGAGTTGGGTCTTGTCATTCTTTGGATTAATTTGATCCACTGTCACTCAGCTAAACTGCAACGTACCTCTTGTTAGTGCACAGGTGATAACTAAGCCTGCCTATTAGTTCTTTAAACTTTATGAAATGGCTCTTCTATTCACACTTAGGACGCCATCTTCAACGGCTGGGGAAACACATTGCCTCACTATGGCAATGCTCTGAAAAATCGTTTGTTAAAGGAGAGGTTTGGAAGGAAGTATTGTCCTTCTGGCTTGAAGTTTATGATTTTTCAGCATTTAGCATTAAAAGAGCACATTCACAACCGCATTTTTCTTTAAAAAGGTAGAGGAATACACTGTTTATTCTGAAGACTTAGCAGGAAGATCAGGTGTGGGATAAATACCAAAGAGAAATGAGAAACCAACGGAGTAAGAAAGGAAAGAACACAAACCTCAGAGATGAACTGTGGTTAAGAGAGGTGTTTGTCATGACTCTCAGAATATATAAATTTGCTTTATACCAGGAATATTAATTCCTCTGAAATGTTCCAAAAACATGAGAATCTAACATTGATCCTCACTCTTAAATTCAGAGATTAGCATTTCATGAGCTTCTGCCCCCTCTTGGTGAATGTTGCCTCACTGACATTAGTTATCAAGACACTTGGCATTTTTTCTCAGCATGCATGAGTCACAGCACAGACACCTTCATCCTCAAAATAAACGGGTATTGAACTTTGAATAAAACATGCCTCTTTCCTCTCAGTGTCGCAGTTTGGAGTGTGCTACTCCTCTCTCTTGGCCTGTTGTTAGATTGCCTTCCAATGACAGTTCATTCTCTTAAGCATTTCTGGTTAAAACAGGTTGAACCAAGGATTTGCCTGGGGAAGCATCTGTCTGTGAATGGAAAAAGATTAGGAAAAAGGGACCATTGGATGCACTGAGATGTTCCTAGGTCTCCACATCATTCCCATGAGGCTACATTTCTAAAAGATGCTAGGTTCTAAGAAATTTCACAAAATATACTTGCCTTCTGGTAAATGATTTTCACTTTACTGAAATATGTGCCAATCAGAGAGCTTATTTCTAAAAAAAAAAAAAAAAAGAAGAAAAGAAAATCTCAGTCAGTCAAATAAGAATATACTGCAGTTTTGACTGTTCATTGGCTATTATAATATTCGCAGGTCTTACATAACTATGATTTCATTTCTACACAGGAACTGCTACACTTTAAGGGGGCTAAAATGAGTATTTTTATTTCATTTTATAGATTAAGAAACTGAAATGGACACTTGTTAAGTCATAGAGGAAGCTGTAGGTAGAATTGCATTAAGAACTGGAATCTCCTGAATTTTCACCCAGAACTATTTTATTGATTCATCCATCCATTATCATTGATTAAGCACCTGTTGTATACCAGACATTATCCTGGGCCCTGGAAATAATACTATGCTGCCTTTAATCCTATTGCTAACTGTATACAAACCTGTCAGTGAGCAATATATAAATTTTACATGTATGTAGCATAGATTAAAATATATCACCAGATGTCAAAATATTTCAAATATTTTCAAATATTTTCAAATATTTCAAATATTCAATATTTCAAACTGAAACTGCCCATATCATCCCATATCATCAGCCCATTTTCTTTGTTATTTATCATCCTTAGTGACTTACTATGCCCATATAATTAATTCCATTTTAATGAAACTGTAAGTTCCACAACAACCATCATCATTATTCCAGCTTCTAACAAAATGTCTATAAAATAGAAATAACTCAGAAAATACATTTGGAGGGAATAAATTTGTAGCTTCTCTTTACTCACTAACACTATTCACTGTACTACTACAAATCGGTGAGCCTCCTTGAAGCTGATTCTCAGCACGAATAGAGGAGGAGGCAGAGTCCTCGCTGCCGTCACCCCTTCAGCTCTGCATCCTGCACAACTCCTTCCATTCTTCCCTTCTTCAGGCTTCTGCACTGGATCCCATGTTTCCAGGAGCCTTTTCCTAAGCTAATTCTTAAATGATAGTAGTATTTATTGTACAGGAATATTTATACTGTATTTTGTTGTATGGCTCTTGAAAAGTTCCTAGATCAATGGGATAAATCCCTACAGCAAAAATTTCAAATAGAAGCTGAGAATAAATGAGTAAAGTACACACACCACCCACCACCAATCAATTAAAATCACAATTTACAAGATACTGCCTCTTGATTAATCTGACTTTGGTCCTCTGATGAATATTTATATGGGTTAAATCGTTTGGAAATCAATGCTGGACTAACTCTAAAATTAAGTACTTCTTTTTATGAAAGGAAAGATTCTTTTTAAGAAAATTAATATATTCCTTTAAAAAATACATTCTTGCTTGGACATTGGAGCAATCCTTATTATATTGCCCCATATCTTTTAAAGTTTTTGTCTTTCTTTTTTTAAAATTATAACTATACATTAATCCATTTATGGGCTACAATGTGTTGATTTTATATGCAATTTGGAATGTTTACATCAAACTGGTTAACATAGCCTTCTTGTCACTTAATTATTTGTTGTGTTAAGACATTTATACTCTAATCTTAATAGATTTGACATGTACCCTTGCATTATACACAATAGGTGAGGCCACCAATTACCCTCCCACTACCTGGCCTTCCCCACTTTTAAAGTTCTTAAAGATAAGGAATTTTTAAAAATTGCTGTGAATGAAAAACAATCACTTTGGCACATGTAAAGGATGTTTACAGTAAGCCTAAAGGACTGCCATAGATTCAGCCTTCCATTTCACTGTGTAGGGTTGTTACTAGGAAACAGCTGCCAAATAAATAGATTGCGTTTCCCAGCCAGGCTGGCATATCTCTAGAACCAGGCGACTACTGGCTCTTACTGAAGGTGTTGACAGAAGCGATGTGTGAACTGCTAAAGAACTGAGTGAGCCTTTTCCACCTCTGCCACCTATTCATAACAAAACTCAACAGGGGAGTCCACAGATCCGAGGGAAGACAGAGCCCCAAGATGGGAGGAGTTGGGTCCTTACCTATGAAAGTCTGCTTGCCAATCAAGAGCATCCAATTTGGATTTTATATGACGTAAATAAGCATCTATCTCATTAAAGAATCTAGATTTTCTATTTAACCCACTATAGAATTTAGCATTGGCATAAGTAATGAAATTCCCGAGTATAAAATAAAGTTGAGAAGGATGTTTATTGGCTAACTATGGAAACAGACAGGGTATCAGGTGAGGTATGTGTATGTGTGTGTTTCCATCCTTGTTTTCCTTTGTAGCAATAATAACGCTTAGTCTGATCTTTCAGTATGCACACAGGAATTCTAGTAGACAGAGATGTGGCAGTCTGAAAAGCATCCAGGACTTCAAACCTAACTGCCACAGGTTTTGAGGGGACACCTACAGTAACTCTGTAGTCTTTCATTTTTCATGGGTTCTATGGAATCAAATCCTAAGACATAGATGGTATTTTAGGAGGTCTTGAGGTGTCAAAGACAATGACCCTTCTCAAGAACCCTTAAAGAAAGATGGAGACGTTACCTCTTTCATGTTTACATGGATGGAGCTGGAACATATTCTTCTTAGCAAAGTATCTCAGGAATGGAAGAAAAAGTATCCAATATTCTCAGCCCTACTATGAAGCTAAATTACAGCTTTCACATGAAGGCTATAACCCAACTATAGCACAAGACTATGGGGAAAGGGCCAAGGAAGAGGAAGGGAGGGGGGAGGTTTTGGTGGAGGGAGGATAATGGGTGGGGCCACATCTATGGTGCATCTTAGAATGGGTACAGGCGATTGCACTAATGTACACAGCTATGATTTAACAATAAAACAAAATTTAAAAAAATAAAAAAGAATGAAAGTGAAATGCATTTTAACTGAACCTCTCTCTTTGGCTTCTAACAGCCCCTCTGCTTCAACTTGAGCATCTCTGTAGAATATTGCACTAGGTAACATCAACTTTAGTTGCTAAGAAAGTACAGAGGACAAATGGATAATCAAAATAAGACTAGTGTACATATGTGGGCCAAAAGATGTTAGGACCTAATCTTTAAAATAAATTCAAAGGGAGTAGGAAAAATTTATATCACCTTCGTATTCATTTGCTTCTGAATGATATTGAGGAAGTAATTAAAATGTACTTATGAATTTCTGTAAGTGAATCTGTGTCTTAATTAATGGGAAAACGCTCTGTACCAAACAATGCTACAAACCTCCTGAGAAATTCTATAACTTTATAAATGGTGATAGCAGAGCCATGGTTGTTTACCACTCCCCATGCTGGGTGCATTCTTGTTTGATTACACCAGTTCACAAACAAAGAATTAAAGAACAGAGAAATACATCAGCTTTCTCTACCCTTGTAAACAACTCTAAGATAAATGAAGGGCAAACACAGTGGTAAGAAGATAACTCCATCTAATGTAACAACAGGATTGCTTTTATATTTTCCAAATGTACTTCTTCCTGTTCTTAAAACAACTTTATCAAAGGACCCAGACAAAAGGAGATGACTCTTTAAGTAATTTGCTTGGAGCATGACTTATGTTTACAGTACGCTCATAGAAGAACAAGCCTTGTAAAGACAACATCTTGAAAAAGAAGCAAGTTGACTGTTTCTGTCTATTATGAACATCAGAAATAGAACTTAGAATTCAATCAATTACAATAGCTTGAAGGAATTCTTTTACTTTGGTATTAACAAAAAAAAGGGCACAAGAATTCATTAAGAACAGCTGAATTCAAGGTAAGTATTTTAAAGTATATTCCATTCTCTTAAGATTTAATGTAGAAATTCTTATATAAACAAGTTTCAAATAATGTCTTTTTCTAGAATTAATTTCAATCATGATATACAGTGAAAAGTCAGGTCTAAATCTTTAATTTGGGGGAGGGAGGATGTTTTGATTGTAAATCTTCTGGTTCACCCCGTCTGCTTTGGAAAGTTTCTTCCTTTTATAATTAGGAGTTAAAGAGAGTTCTTTTCCTCTCTCCATTTTAGTTCAAAGTTTAGACTTTACATAAATAGTTTTCTATATACTATGAGACTCCAATGGTCAGCAGGATGATTAAGCGACAGTCCTCACCACATGGTAGTTTCTCTTCTTCTTCCAGACCTCCGAAGTCAGTGTGTCTGGTCACTGTTCCCAAACCTCTCTCCTCATCGCCTCCCTTGATAATCACATCAGTCACGTGGAGTCATAAGTAAGCAGCTGACTCCTAAATTGATACCCCACACCCTAACTTCAACTCCAGACACAAATAGCCAATCCCTGCTTGCCACCTCCATTTTTAGGTGAGTAATCTTCTCAAAGTCAGCATGGTCAAAATAAAACTTCTAATGCCCCCTGGAAACAAAAGAGCCTCCCCCACAGTCTTTCTTGTCTCTCTCTTCTCATACTTTATAAGAATTTTTGATTCTGCTTTAAAATGTTTTCTAAGTCTAGACCATTTCTTTGTTTTTTAGAGACAGAGTTTCACTTTGTCACCCTCGGTAGAGTGCTGTAGTGTCACAACTCACAGCAACCTCCAGCTCTTGGGCTTAGGTGATTCTCTTGCCTCAGCCTACCAAGTAGCTGAGACTATAGACGCCCGCCACAACACCTAGCTATTTTGTTGTTGTTTTTGTTGCAGTTTGGCTGGGGCCCAGTTCAAACCCACCACCCTTGGTATATGGGGCTGGCACCCTACTCACTGAGCCACAGGCACTGCCCAGTCTAGACCATTTCTTGTCACATCTGGGACTACCACCATACCTGCAGCACACGCTCTAGTCTTCACGCATTAGCCACTATGCTCTAGCATCCTTGCCTTTTGCTGGTCCTCACACACTGCAGTCCTCAGTTAGGAACCAGCCACATAGCAGGAAGTAAGAGGCAAGCAAGCTAGTGAGCAAAGCTTCATCGGTATTTACAGCTGCTCCCCACTGCCTGTGTCACTGCCTGTGCTGTGCCTCCTGTCAAAGACAGCATTAGAGTCTCATAGAAGGACAAACCCTACTGTAAAATGCAAATATGAAGGATCTAGGCTGTGCACTCCTTATAAGAACTTAATACCTGATGACCTGAGCGGTAGCTGAGGAGGTGAGTCTAGTGCTGGAACCATATAGTTGCAGGAAAACAAGCACAGGGCTCTTGCTGTTTCTAAATTACAGTGAGTTGTATGATTATTTCATTATATATGACAATGTAATCATAATAAAAATAAATGCACTGTGCTTGACTTGTCCTGGAACCACCCCTCCCTTTCCCTAGGTCATGGAAAAAATTGTCTTGCATGAAACCACCCTGATGCCAAAAAGTTGGGAATCACCACTTTATACTGCTCTCACCTACACATGGAATGTTTTATCCCACATATTCACATGGCTGGCCCCTTCATTTTGTCCATAGCTGCCTACATGTCACTTCTTCTGTCTCTAACTATGCCTCCCAGCCGAGTGTCACTCTCTACACCTTTACTCTGCTTTCAGGTAGGATTTGCCTCTACATGAAGTTATATCAGTGATTTTTACTTATTGTTTGTGCACCTCACTGGAATGAAGGTACTTTATCCTTCATCACTGTGTCTGCAGCAGCTAGAACAGTGTGTGGCATATGGAAGATATCAGTATATATAGAAAGAAGGAATGAATGAACAGGTGGATGGAAGATAGTCTTCTTTGCTAAGATCTTAAGCAAATCTTCTCAGGGTTAAGACAGAAATTATCCCTGACCAATCAACTCTGACACTACCTGTTTGCCTTGGGAAATGTTACGTGTTCGTATGTGTGTGTGTTTGTGTGTGTGTGTGTGTGTGTGTGTGTGTACACTAAGATACCTTTATCTTAAAAGAGCTATTTCACTGGAAGCCCAAAGCAAGAATTGCAAATAGAGACCATGATTAATTCTAAAACCAGAGCAGAAAGACTTCTCTCCCTCTGCTAGAACCCAAGTCTCCAGAAAAACCATTGAACCAGCCATGAATGTTCAGGCTACCACCTTGGATATAGAAACTAGAATATGCCTCTTAAATGCAACATTTTTATACATGAGGTTACTACTTTTTTTCTGTTTAAATAACTTAATGAAAGAGGAATGACCTTGGAGAAATGCATTTTCTGAAGTAAACATGGAAAGGAGCTATTAACCTAACACAGCAGGAAATATATTGACTACAGTTAGGAATGGATTCTCCCAGAATGCAATGCACAGAGCTTGCTTACCGGTGCTAGTAGTCCTTTACAAAACTAAAGAGAAAGAGGAGGTAAAAAAAAAAAGAAAAAAAGATATTTTGATCACTAATATATTTTCTGCAAAAGGTAACAGAATGAATGTGTACAAAATTATTCAACTGTGATGATACAGTACTTTTTTACATGTTGTAGCTCCTAAATATCCTTGTCCTTTTCAGAAGTCTCAGAGACTGTAAAGAGAATAAAATATTCAACTACATTTTAATGTCCCCAAATCACTCTGAGTGAAATGAAATGAATGCAATTGCCAAGAACCCTCTTTATAGGATCAGCTATATTAATCTAAGCTATGTCTCCCTCCCTCAAGTAACTTTAGTTCAAATGTTGTTTACTAAGCTTAACCCTTTCTGGAGATTGAACCTCATACTTTTAAGAATGAATAAGAAACATGTTGTTTTTATCTATGAGCAGTAAAGTTGTGTCAAGTTAGGAGACAGATGGCTAGAAAATTATAAATTCAATCTACTAAGTGAGATCCAGAAGTTCATATCCTCAAATCCTACTGTAGTGTGCACGTGAGGTGATGCAGACCTGTCAGACCATTAGTGCCGCCATGTTCCAGTGGCCCAATACATCTACTTAGAAGCAGTAAAACAGAACAAAGCTATTGCTCAATTCTTCATAAAATCTACTATAAGGCAATTTCACAGTAGATAAATTATGGCCAAAATATTGCTTCTGATAAGACTTGGTTCAACCAGGCATTGGATAGTTGGCCTAAGAAAAATTCACCCTCTTGGCCGGAGCTAGCTCACTCCCAGGTACAGAAGGTGTTTTCTCAACATGCTTGGCATAGGAACTCAGCCTGTGGCTTCTGTAAGGGTCCCCATGGGTTCTTAAGAACTGCACACTCCTTGGATTTTTCCTACCATACTTCTATGTAGATCTGAATGGACTATTACGCTATAGGGCATTATGAATATTCACTAACAAAATATAGCAAAGAAGTGATTGAGATTGCACAATATACGGCCAATTTTCCTTCAGTTCTTCACTTTATATGTTTAATGTCACCACAAGAGAAAATTTTCAATCAAGACATGGGGAGAAAGTGAAATAAGCACATTCCCTATTTATTATTTACACAAAAAACTTTGGCAGTGAAGTTAGATTAGCAACTAGGATGACCTTCACATAACAGAGAAAACTCCTCTGTATATATCTTTTTAAGAGGGCTCCTCTGCATAACCACCATGTTAATGCTAAATAAGCCGTATTTATCTAAGTGCAAATGATGATAACTTCTTGATAATTAACTGATTTGAGAATTAACTTTAAAATACAGAAAATAATCTTGATTGCAATATAATATTAAACAAAAAAGTTCCTGCCACTGTTTGCAGATTTTCACTCAAAGGTTTAATTCAAGGTGAAAATTGCACTGGGACACATCCTGGGAGAAATAGCTATGATTTTGCTCATTCTCTCTCCCTAAACAGGAAATTGGTTTTCTGAGTCTATGCTATTTTAACATCAGCATAAATGCAGCTCACTATCCTGAATTCAAATGCATTAAGCCTATAATAAAATGGGAAAAAAATGTCTGGTCACGTGCCAGATTGGAATGAGTGAAATAGACAAGCAATAACAATACCAAAATCCATCCCTGAATAATTAGTTGCTACAAAAACAATTCTGCAGTTAAAAGAAAAAGTTGGATTTAGAGGAGAAGTAAAGAGAATATGTCTAGAACCAAGGTTTGGTTTCTTCACTACATGTCTTGGAAAGGGCAAACTAAACATGTCAAGGCATTAGGGATACCTACTAATATTATTTACTAATATTAGTTAGAAACTGGAAAACTAAAAAAATCTTAATGACTTCCAGAGCTTTCATATGATATTTGCTGGAACTCTGTATATGAAATACTTACATATTTCAATTCCATTCTTCATTCTGCTGAATCTCCAAAGTGATAAAAATGACCATTGTATCTAGAGATAGCTATATCAGTAAATTTACATCTTTTTATTATATTCACTCTGGCATGATTAACTTCTGCCTTAAACTATACATTTCCAGCAGGGAGAATATTTTTAAAAGTGAGACGAATCTGAGCCCTAACTGAGATATGGAATATAGGGGATTAATAAAGCCCATCTCTCCTTCCTAAATAGGAAATTGATCGTCTGCATCAATATTAACGCAGTAGCAGCTTTTCTTCCAGTTGCTGACATGGGGAATTGATTTAGAAGTTGATTGTAGGAGCAGGTAAACCTAGGTTCAAATCTAGACTCCATCACTTTCAGGCTAGATATTTGGGAAATTTGCTTAACTTCTTTGGATCTCCCATTAACAACAACAACAAAAAAAGGTGTAATAATAGGGGCACTGGGACAATTCAGGGAGACAAATATATGTAAGAAGTGGACTGGATGTAGGCTCTCTGGACTTATGTTTGCCTTAGAGCAGGGGAAACTAAAGTTGATAGTGCTAAAGTGGTGAATTCAAAACCAATGAGCTACTTAGAGGCACAGCAACATGGAGAATCTCATTTTCTGACTTAGGTAACAAGTACTGTGGGCACCAGAAAAAACTGGATGTCACAGGGATTAAACTTTGGAGCCAGATCTAAATTTTAACACAATGAATGGTTTAGCAAGTCATTTAACCTCTCTGAACCTCAGTTTCTTCATCTAGTTACTAGTTACCAGAAGAATTAATTGAAGTATTAGATGTGAATTACATAGCAGTATCTAGCACATACTCAGATCTCAACAGTGACGATTATTAAACACTTGCCTTGGGCTGGGCACCATGGAAAGTACTCTGAGATACCCACAAAATGACAGATACCCTGCCTTGGAAGAGTTATTTGGAAAAATGACACAAAGGAAATAATTACTGATACTAAGTAGTGTTTAAATGACCACTGATATAGATAAGGGACTAATGAGTTCAAATGATGGCAAAATAGATCATTTTATGCAATAAGTGCCCAGAAAAAACTTGATCAAAGTGGTGAAACTGGAGTTCAATTCAAGAGCCAGAGTAGATCCATCTTAACAAAGCTACAGTTAGCTGTCCTCTTTTTCATACAGAAAAGCTTTCAAAGGGCTTAGAACGGCTCAATTTTAAGAGAAAAGCCACATTCTCTATAAAGTTTTAGGGTATACACCTTTTTGGCTAAAGGCTGATGGACAAATATTCTATCTTGAATATCAAAAAGCACGGCATACGTTATGTTTTCACGTGTGGCCACTTGCTCCTCCACATATTTTCATGAGTTGGCTCACTTAACCTCAAAAAACATGCATTGTTTTCTAAGTCAATGGAATATACTTCTTACAAGTTCCCTTTTCTAAAGCACAGCAGAAAGAGTTTCACGGAGTTATTTGTTCAGCAACATCTTCACGGACAATTGATACACCCATTAAAAACTCAGGCAGTGTGTCTGGTTTGGTTACTTTTTTGATGTGCTTTTTAATGGTGCAGCTCGCCTTTGGCAATAATTGTAATTCAATTTATGCATCTACAAAATCATCCGATCCTACTGCCTATGAAGTATCACAAAATAACTTTTCTCTTTAGAGTTAATCAGCCTTCTTTAGAGTTAATCAGCCTTACATTGCATGTTTTTTATTACCTAGATTCCACTACATCTCCCAATAACGTGTAAGCTGAACAAGTTTGCATTCAAGGAAGTAAACATATTACAAAGAAAGTGACCCATCTTGAGAGGAAAGTAAAAGATGTGAGTCACAGAATCACTTGGCTCCACTGTAAACACCATGTGTTTTGTTTTAAAGAGGATGTTTCAAATCTTCAATTGTATAAACACAGCATTGGGGTAACATTTCAAAATAATTTTATAAATTTATTTCATTTTTATGTAAACTGAAATATGGCTGAAAATTTTTCTCAAGGCAAGCTTGGTACGTACATATACTTAACTACTTTGTTCAATAGTCTTAAAATGAGACGTGTAAAGACAAAGTATTTTTTACTGTTTTAAGCTATATTCTTTCTATGCAATCTTCCCATGCTTTGACGTTATTTTGGACAATTCTATCCCTTTCAGTATTTAACAGTTTAACATCAAATTCTGTCAGAGTTTTCTGTGCTGCTGACCATTTGCCAAAGGACACCCTTGAGCTGGGTTCACGATCTTATCCTAGAAAAGGGGCTGTATACCTCACTGCTGAAGATCACTATGGTCACTTTCAGAGTACTTGGCCATCTTGTGACCATAGTGATAATTAGCAATGAAGTATGTCACATTCTTTCTAGGATGAGTTTGTGAACCTATTTGCCAGACCTCTGATGGCCATTCCAGAGAAAGAGTTCCCAAATTGCACTGAAGGGTGAACTTGGCCCTGGCATTAGTGCATAGCTTCCCAAGGGGGACATTAGGTTTACAGCACTTTTTCTAGGATGGGTCCAGAAATTTAATTGACTGACCACATAGACGTGAGGACATCTGAGCTTTGAGTATATTCATCATCCAAATAGCATTCATTGTACCCAGTAAGTAATTTTTCATTCCTAATTACCTCCCAGCTTCTCGCTCCCTCACCCTTCTAAGTCCCCAACATCTATCATTCTTCTCTGTATATCCAGGTGTGCACATTGTTTAGCTCCCACATATGAGTAAAAATTTACAATATGTAACTTTTCTGTTTCTGAATTATTTCACTTAAGGTAGTAGCCTCCATTGTCAACTGTGCTGCTGCAAAATATACAATTTGATAATTTTCTGTGGCTGAGGAGGATTCCATGGGGGGTAGGGGGTGTGTGTGTGACATTTTCTTTATCCAGTTATCCATTGACAGGTTGATCCCATATCATCCCTACTGTGAACAATGCTTCAGTAATCAAATGAGAGCAGGTAGCTTTTTGGTGTAATTATTTCTTTTCCTTTGTATGTACCTAATACTGCTGTTGCCAGATCGAATAGAAGTTCTACGTTTAGTTATTTAAGAAATCGCCATAATGTTTCCATAAGATCAATTTGTCCAGGTTAGGTTAGAGATATGAGAGAAGAAAAGGCACAAATGCCTCTTTCCTCACCTTGACTGTCTTGAAGTTTCTAACTTACAATTATCAACACTTACTACAGGTCTGAATCCAAATGTAGATCCTCCTGCTTCATAGAAAGTTGGGTCCTTGGCCTGGCAGCACTGACATCACCTAAGAGACTGTTCTCCTCTTAGACCCCAGAGCTGATGAATCAATTGGAATTTTAACAATCTCCTTCAAATGATTTGTACACATATTAAAGTGTTTTGTGGTTAAAATCATTCCTTTTTATTTTGTTTCTATCATAGAGTGGTATAGTTTTAAAGGATAACAAAAATAAACTACTAGAAAAATGAAATTTAAAAAAAGCAAAAACAGGTAAAGCATAAGTTGTATTATTTGATTTCATAGACCACCAATGGAGTAAGCAGTACCACATTTGCCATCCCATCAGAAACACATGTGAAACATTTATTTTCAAACATTAGACAACAGGCAACACAGACTTTGATCCCTAATTGAAGGAAAACAAACACAATCAGCCCTATTATCATCCAAGCTATGTAGCCTAATGATGTGGCCCAGAAAAAGAGAACCCAAGCAAAGCAAAAAGGCTCTCAAAATTGAGAAGTAAGAAATTAGATTTCGGTGAGACTGAATTGAGTTGACTTTGTGGAGCTGGAGTTCCTCAAAGTACTATATTTCACTCATTTATATTCAATTTCTCCCTGAAAAATAGTGATAAATATAATTTTCTTTACTTTATTTCTATTAGGTTCTATCACCCTAGCCATATAGGATAGTCTCCTATAGGTTAGAATCTGTGACCTCCCTGGTCTGCTCATTAACTCTCTTCTCTTTCATGCATTCATCCATTTACTCAACTTGAAAACCAAGTCCACAAAAGGCTAAGTGATTTGCCTTCAAGTTGCAGTATTTGCAATTTGGTAGAGACTTAAACCTAACTCCCTGCCATCATATGAGTGTCCTTACCTTTCCAGTACAATTCCTCGTTTAAAATTCAAATTAATTTTTATGCTGTATATTTCTAATACAAAAATTAAATTCAATTGAAAATGAATTTTCTAAAATTGTAAAAATAACAATCTATAGGCAGCATTTAAAAATTATTTTCTGATTTTACCATAATCAATGTCTATGTTTACCAGTACAGGGTGGCCATAAAATTCATGAGCATTTTAAATTGCCCATGAACTTTATGGCCCCCCTGTATAAGCTAACACATTAGTTTGTGTGAGTAGCACATAAAGGCACCAAATGTTTCTTTTAAATATGCTTTGATAAATGATATTCTAGATCCTATGAGAATAGTAAAAAACTTTTGTTTCTGACCAGAGAAACTTTTTTTTTGTTTGTTTGTTTTTTTTGTTCTTGTTGCAGTTTTTGATGGGGGCCAGGTTTGAACCCACCACCTCTGGCATATAGGGCTGGTGCCCTGCTCCTTGAGCCACAGGCACCGCCCCTATGGAAACTATCGATCGAGTACAATTTGACCTGTGATAAAGCCCAAGGGTGTAATAACAATGCACACTATCATGGGGCTATGATATATTTTTAAGTATTCAACTAGAATTGGGCTAAAAAGAGTATAGCAGAAAATGGTTTTCAAGTTTGCCATCACGTTTTCATGTTCTTCAGTTAATATATTTTATGTTATTATATTGCTTATTTCTCAAATAATAAAGAAATGGAATATGATTTCTTTTACCCCATTTTTTCCATTCTTCTAAAAACTTAAACTTATCAAAAATTAAAATTCAAAGTGTTTAGTAAAACGTAAAAGAGCTTTCATTCCCTAGAAACATAAAATGAGAAATTCACATTGGTCAGTATCTGAAATGATCTTGGGAAATAATACTATTATTTATGTAAGCTTCTGTTGCTTTTTCGTTTCTAGAAAAAAGATAAATAGGTAGATTTCTGACTAAGAATCCTACTACGCTTTTCAAGGAAAATAATAACATGGTTGAGAATTGTGACAGATGGCAAATCATTCAAACCTGTATGTGACCCTGCTTACACTAGGATGTCATTCTCCTCCATTGAGAAGTGGAAATGCTGTGTCTTCCCCTTTACCTTGGTGAAGTTGGCATCTGCTGTGACCAACAGAGCATACACATTGCATAGAATTTAAATGATGCTCTGTGACTTCCCCGGCAATTACGTTTCTGTGTCTTTCGTAAGATGTATGCCTTTGAAGCTCTGAAACCCTCAATAAGGATTCTACCTTTCATGAAGTTTTGATGCAGGGGAGAACTCTTTGAGATGGGGATACCCAAGGAGCCCAACTCCTCTTGCTCTCTGCTGCTAAGTCTTCCTAGTCAAGCCTCCAACAGGTGAGTCAGAAGCCTTCCAAAGATTCTAGCTCCCTGCCATACACTGCCTCGGCCTTGTGAAAATGGAATGAGACACCCTCACAGAGCCCTTCTTAGAATATTAATTCTTGTGATGTAAGCGAAGTAAACGTTAGTTTAGACCACTAAGCTAGGTTTGTGACACCATCATAGTAACTGGGCACAGATGTCTACATAATTACCCTAAATTGGCTAAATACTGGGAATAACCAGCTACACAATCCATTCATTCATTCAAACATTTCCACAAACATTCACTAAGTGCCTACCTGTGCCTGTCACTGTGCTGCCAATGGTTGTATTATTTTTATATCTCTTTACGTCCCCCACTATTTATTTTTAGATCACTTTATCTCCCCTACTATTTATTTTTGGATCTGTTTATGTCCCCTACTATTACTTCATGGATAGATGTTAAGAATAGGCAGGCCTCTAAACAATCTTATCACAGTGGAAAATTATTAGAAGGATCTACCAAAAAAAAGAGAAAAAGCCATTGGAATAGACATGGTGATGGAAAGAGCTGGCAGCTTTTCTTTGTCCTCTGTCAATCAAATCTCTCTGACACAGGAAGACATGATAGCAACCTGTCGGAACGTGCAGTGAAGAAGAACAGGGAGAAAGGCAGGAGAGAGAGGACTTGGAATCTGCGGTCAGTGTTTTCTAGACATCTTTTTCTCAGTATTAAATTGTATACAACAGAAACCCTATTGTGGTAATGTGACATTTTATGGTGTTTTGAAACCTTTGGGTCAGATCAGACAGGAGAGTGTAACTCCAAGATAACCTCCATATCGCCTGATTCAGAAAATACATGACACTGGGAGTCTCAACCCAGATTTATAGTGTAATTCAGGTTGTTTAAAATTGTTTTAAACTTTCTTCCTAGGCAATATACTTCCCATAAATAACAATGACAGGAAAACAAATTAAGGAGGCTTTGCACATTCAAGTTATGCAAACTTAATCCAAATGGAAGCTCTAATGCGCTTCCTATATCACGATAAACCTCCAAACAGCTAAGAATTTTTATTGGGAGGATGAATCATATTATTCCATTTAGATTATTTTAGCATTAAAGGATAGGGTTTATTCATGCTGCGAATAATAAAGCCACATGCTCAGGTTAATACTAACACTGACAAATGCTATCCCAGAGTTGGGAATATATTGGAAATTTTAATTAGAAGTTTATAAAACTCTGAAAAATCTCTAAAGAGTTTATCCTTAAGAATAAACTTAAAACAAATTAGAGCTAATGTATTAGCTAATATGTAGGCAGTGATTAAGGGAAAACAGGTGGCTGTTGCCTAATTGCCACAATGGTCTCCTTTGTAAGGCTTGCTGTGGAAGCCAACTCCAGTTGCCTGTACCAGGAGCTCGCTTGTACTCAACAAAGAACAATCAGGTGTGTATCTCACTTGTCACAGAACGTGACACTGTATCAACTGTGATGCTACTTTTGTCTGACAGACATTCGACTCTATCTCTACAAATTATTTTTAGATCTATTTATGTCCTCTACTATTACTTTATACATGTAATCATTCTACTCTCTTCACAGATCGGTCAGTGAACTTGAACAACTAAAAGATTACAGGAGAAAAAGAAGCATTGTTCAAGAAGCAAAGGAGAAGTGGCAGGGTAGAGACATCAACTGTTGATTGTGAATGCTGGAGTGACCTTTTTCCCATTGAACAGCACATGTTTCCCAGCATAGAAAAGAAAAACATAGCAGCTTTTCACTCCTAACCCTGGAACTCATCTTACAGTATCATACACATCAGTAATTGAGACGGGTTAGGCCTACTCTGAAGCATTCAGGGACTTTTTGTGCTATAAACTCTGTACTTTGATTATCAGTTAACGGACGTAATGCTAGTTCCTGATCTCTAAAGGAACTTGAGTCTGTGTTTGTTTCTTTTAATATTCTCCTCCAGTTGTGAGAGTGAACCACATACCCACTGTCTGAGAGGTTAGGCATCTAAATCACATTTCTCTAGCACAGTTTGCCCCAAGCATTTTTTAAGCAAAGATCAAAATGTGTCTTCCAAATGAGGATTAAATTAGGCACTGGCAATGAGGTCTCCTCTGATCCTCTATTTTTCATTCAGACAAATGACCCTTCAGCTCCTGGGTGCCCTTCTACTCCAGTATTTTTCAAGCTCCATTCCATTGATAAACAAATATCAGGATAAGTCAGCTTGGGTTCCTTCAAGTATGCAGTGGGCAGGATGTATAGAATGCCTGAAATATCATCAGCATCCTTGCAGTCAAAATTATGGTTTATTACGAGAATAAAGGAGTTGTTAGAAAGGTAAGACAATGCGACTGCCCTGTTCACTGTATCCTACCCCTCTTTGCTGTACCCCGAGTTCATACTTTTTGTGATTACTTGCTACACTCCAGCAGACCACACAGCTCTTTCGAGTCGCTAGTTAAGGCATCTTTGCATACCTTGCCAGCAAAAATGTCATTTGGAAAGGCAAGTACTAATTTACATGAGGCAGGACTTTGTATACCTTTCACATTCCTTTTCCTCGCTGACAGGGAAGAAACTACAGCTCTCATTTTCCAATCCTTATTAAAAAGTGTGATCCAGGCTATTGGAGAGGCTCATTAATGCCACTGCCCTATGATGGACTGCACGTCTTTATAAGGAAGACAGATCATGGGGATGCCGCTGTACATTAGCTGTAATGAAACCCAAGTGCATCCCCCACAGACCTCACAATTTAGATTTTCATTTGCTTCTGTGAAAAATGAGAGTCAAGACCATGAGCCCTGGAAAATACAGCTTGCCTTCCCAGTAATAGGAGTGCCTCACCATTGCATATGTGACGTTCAGGGAAAGAATAAGAAACAACTAACCATGTAATGTTTTCCAACTAGTGTTGAGATCAGACAGCGACGATCCTCAGCAGAGGGGATCAGGGATCACCCAGGAGTAAACTCAGAGACTTGAAGACTTGACATGTCATCTGTAGTAAAGTCCTGGTCTCTCAGGTATTGGTGTCCAATGTATTTAATTTTCTCAAGCTTTTACTTTCCCCTTCCAAAAAGATTGTGGCATAGTGATATGTCTTTTTTTTTTTTGTAGGTCCAAAATCATTTGACTTAAATAAAATATTACTTTGTCAAAATAAGACATAGAAATAACCTTGACAGCAATAAAACAATTGTAATAGTACAGAACTTGGAGGAAATGAAGTACAATTGCTCCTATGCAGTAAGCAAATAGGAGCTCATTTTGATTTTTAAGTAAACGTGTTGACTGCTAACAAGCTGTCTGTGTCTCCTATTCCTACAGACTTTAATAGAAGAGGACTCCAGAGGAAAGGTGACACCATGGACTTGTAGTTCTAAGACCTTGGTTTGTCTTAGAGTCCTTGATTTACTCACTGGGTTAGCTGGATGAATCATTTAATTCCATTGGGTCATAGACTCTACCTGTCTCATGGAGTTGGGATTCATAAAAAGTAAAAAAAAAATAAAACATTGGCAGGGAATTTCTAGAATTAATTGGACCTTAGAGGCCATCTATATCAATCTCATTATTTTTATAAGAAAATTTAAGCAAAAGGAAATTAACTAACTTCACAAAGTCACCCATCATTTAGGTACCAAAAATGAAATTTAAAGCCAAACTGTGATAATCTAATAAGTTAATTTTAATTTTTTTAATTTCAGAATATTACAGGGATTCCCACATTTTGGTTACATAATTTGTTTTTGTAGATTTTAAGTCAAAGTTGTAAGTGTTCCCCTCACCCAGAATATGGGCACTGTACCAATTAAGTGTGAACTTATCTAATCCCATCTCCCCCTCCCCAACCTCCTTGATTTCCATTGAGTTTTACTTGCCTGTGTGCATGTAAGTGTTGATTAACTAGTTCCAATTTAGCATTGAGTATGTGTGGTATTTGTTTTTCCATTCTTGCAATACTTAAATTAGAAGAATGGTATCCAGTTCCACCTTGATTGTTTACAAAAGATACTAAATCACCATCTTTTATGGCTGAGTCGTACTCCACAGTATACATATACCACACTTTATTAATCCACTCAAGTATTGATGGGCACTTGGGTTGTTTCACTTGTGAATTGTGCTGTAAAAACATTCAAGTGCAAGTGTCTTTTTAATAAAAGGCCTTTTCTTCCCTTTGGGCAAACACCCAGTAGTGGAATTGCTGGATCAAACGGCATGTCTACTTTTAGTTCTTTGAGGCATCCCCATTCCCATATAACTTTATTTTCTCTAGAGGTTGTACTAGTTTGCCATCCCACCAACAGTTATAAGTGTTCCTTTCTCTCTGCATCCATGTCATCCCTGTTGAACGTCTTTTTGATAAGAGCTATTCTCACTGGAGTGAGGTGACATCTCATTGTAGTTTTGGTAATGTTTCCTTAGTGATTAGAGATACCGAGCATTTTTTTCATGTGTTTGCTTCAGTCTAACTGAAGATAGTTAGACTATCTTCACTTGAAAATTTTCTGTTCATGCCTTTTGCCCATTTTTAATGGAGTTGTTTGATTTTTTCCTTGCTCATTTGCGTGAGTTCTTTGTAAATTCTTGTTATCAGCTCCTCATTGGATGTATAGCATATTAAATGCTTTCTCTCACTGTGTAGATAGTCTATTTACTCCATTGATTGAGTCTCTTTGTATTTTTCCAGATATAAGGGAGGTCATGTAGTATTTTCTTTCTGTGCCTGGCTTAGTTCATTTAGCATAATGTCCTCCAGGGGGAAATGGCAGGATCCCTTTCTTTATTAAGGTTGAATATATTCCTCCGTGTATGTGAGTGTGTCACATCTTTACCCTCATGCAGATTGTTTCCATAACTTGGCTGTTGTGAATAATGCTGCAGTGAACACAGAAGTGCAGACAGCTTTACAAGATGATGATTTCATCTCCTTTGGGTAGATATCCAGAAAAGGGATTTCTGAATCATATGGTAATTCTATTCTTAATTTCTTTATGAACCTTCATACTACAAGTATTTTCTACAATGGTGATACCAATCTTGATATGATATGTTAACGAGTATAAGGTAATAGCTCTAAATGGTTTTGATTTGCATTTCTCTGAAGATTAGTGATACTGAGCATCTTTTCATATATTTTTTAGCCATTTTATGTTTCACCAGGAAAAATGCCTATTCAGGTCCTTTGCCCATTTTTTAACTGGGTATTTATTTCTCTTCTATTGTGTCATAAGTGTTCTTTATAAATTTGGAATATTAATTCCTCATGAAATATGTGGTTTGCAAATAGATTTTTCATGTTCCCAGGTTGCCTTTCACTTTGTTGATGGCTCCCTGCACAGACCTGTTTTAGTTGGATGTAGTCCCATTTGTTTATTTTTTGCCTTTGTAGCTGGAGCTTTTGGTGGGAGATCCCAAAAAAATTATCACCAAGGCCAAAGTCAAGGAGTTCTCCTCTAAGCATTTTGTGCTTTTAGGTCTTTTATCTATTTTGAGTTGATTTTTATCTCTTGTATAAGATAAAGGGCCAATTTTAAGCTTTTGCTTGTGGAAATCCAATTTTACCAGCACCATTTTTTGATGAGACTATATTTTTCCCATTGTGTCCTCCTGGTGTCCTTATCCAAAATTAGTTGACCATTTATGTTTGGATTTATTTCTGGGTTCTCTATAATGTTTCATTGTTCCATGTTTCTGTTTTTATACCATAATGCTTTGATTACAACACCCTTGTACTACAGCTTTGCATTTTCTAATAAATTAGAAAGGGTTATACCTGCAACTTTGTTTTTCTTTCTCAGTATTATTTTGGCTATTTGGAGTTTTTTATATTTGCATATAGCTTTTTTAAATTTTAGGCCTTGGGTTTTTATATAGTTTTTATTTTTATTTTTTAATTTATTTTTTATTTTTTATTTATTTTTTTTTTTTTTTGTGCAGTTTTTGGCCAGGGTTGGGTTTGAACCTGCCACCTCCAGTATATGGGGCCAGCACCCTACCCCTTTGAGCCATAGGCACTGCCCTATAGTTTTTATTTTTAATTCAAAATGTTATATTCATTTTCTTCCAAAATCAGTTTTTATATTTATAAACAAATCACATAGCATATTCATATAAGAATCGTGATATGGTGAGATGTCGCATATTCCTTTATATTATATGATTTAAATATAGATTTAGTACCAAATTATATATTTCACTTACAATAAAAATTTTAAATAACTTCTAAGTAAACCATAAACCTTTTGGCAAAGAAATAAGGATCAGATTATATATTGTACATATACTGATGAATTTATATTTCCCAGAAGGTTCATCATATTATTCATAATTTATTATGAACTATAATATGGAATGGCTTTAGAATTTCAAACAGAATGCTTGGGAAACTGGCCACCATGTAGCTAGACCAAACAAAATATGTAAGTTTCTAGTAATCTGAATATTTTCCCCATGAAAGACTCTTTTGGGCCTTAAAATAGTAGAAAATGAATACAAATATAATCTAGCTCTTTTGTAATTAAAATAAATGTTTCACTTTCTTGTTGTTTTACTTTTAAATAAATTAGACTTTAATAGATCATAAAACCAAATAACTGAGCTATTAATAGTCTTTAAAATATAGCTCACATCAGCGCCTATGGCCCAATGTGGGTAGGGCGCCAGCCCCATATACTGAGGGTGGCGGGTTCAAACCCTGCCCTGGCCAAACTGCAACAAAAAAATAGCCAGGCATTGTGGCAGGCACCTGTAGTCCTAGCTACTCAGGAGGCCAAGGCAAGAGAATTGCAGCCCAAGAGCTGGAGATTGCTGTGAGCTGTGACACCACGGCACACTAACAAGGGTGACAAATTAAGACTCTGTCTCTAAAAAAAAATAAAATAAAATATAGCTCATAAAGTAGTTCCACATAAATATTGGGATATTTTCCCCATTTCTGTGAATTATGCCATAGGAATTAAATGCTCTTACTGTCCAAAGTAATCTACAGATTTTATGTAAATACATATATTACTTTGAGTAAAATAGACATTTTAACAATATTAATTCCCCTGGGCTGAAGCTCCAGTTTGCAGGGAATAGGGCACTGAGATGATTTGGGCACCAAAATGCATGACTGCTTTCCTTGACCTATACTTTGAGCAGCAGCAGCTGGGCTGGGGAGATGGAGTGTTCCTTAGACAACTTGTGTCCAGGGGCTGGCGTCTGCCACAGCACAGCTGGAGAATATGCAGCACTGTGTAGGTGAGCATGGTACAGTGACAGAGAGCCTTGGGGATGGAGCGACATGGCAGCTACTGGTCCCCAGCCCAGAATGTCTCCAGTTTCAAGACGGTGGCATATAGTTGCAGTTTGGGCCACAGGGGGCAGGGGCCAACATAGGCTCCTACTCTAGAGCACTGTAGCTGCGTGACCTTCAGGTAGCTCCATTAGCTGGGCTGCAGAGACTGTATAGACGGCAGGACCTTTCTGGCAGTAAAAACCACAGGTGTCTGCAGTGGTGATGGGAAGCCACTGGGGGTTTCCTACTTACTTTTTCCTTGCAGAGAGAAATCCTTTGGGCTACCTTATTGCTATTTTAGACTTGAACAACTGAGCCACAAAAAATGGTCACAAGGTTAATACACAGTGGAGACAGGATTTGAAATGGGCTCTGCTAAACATCAGTTTCTACAAAAAGAGAACAACTTCCTTCCCTTTCTGTGAAACTCTGGTGGACTTGTGTTCTACTCTTGATGGGGGAACCCGTGGCCTTCTGATTTCAAGATTATTCTTTTTTTAAGCACCCTGGGAAGCACAAAAAGCTTCATCTTTCTCTCTTGCACTCCTTTCAATGAATGGATTTGTTCTGCAAAATTTGGATTCAATGAAAAGGCTACACTTAAGGACTATACATTTCCTTAAGGCGGCAGGTTACTAACCCCTGTGAGAGAGTTAACTATAATCAGGCTACTACAGGCAGAAATCAAGAGATCACCCTCTATCTGTTCTGCATATTTTATCATCTGGGACTTAACCCAGAGTCTCACAAAGTCCCTCCTGAGCAAAGCTCCTTCAATTTTTTAATTACAGCTCCATTTCTCTAAGTCAAAGGGGCAGGATCAGGTGGTAGACACAATACTTTGTAATTAATATTTTTCATCTTACTGCTTCTTCTTATTCTATTTTCATCTCTCTCCTACATCTACCTTCTGCCTTTTTTATTCTTTCTCAGAAGCTGCACTCTGTACCCCATATATCAACTCAGGTAAGAGGGTAGTAAGGATCCTTAGGCCAATGTGTCAATGGACCAGCAACTCCAAATCTAGGTTTAGGCTCAGCTGGAACACCCTCTGAATAAGTTAAGATAATGGTAAGTACAGGATTGAGAAGAAATGGTGGTATTCTCAACTCAAACAGCTGTGGATCCCTTGACGCTTTCTGAGCAAGCCTAAATGTCTATATCTGTATCTTTCTGTATATCTGGCAAAGTCTCAAGAAATATCCACTGCAGTTTAGCAATTTAAAATTTAATAAAAAAAAAACATAATTACTTTTGAAAAGGTGCAGTATTTTCCCCAACGTAGCTCCAGCTGCATGTGTATTTGCATTTCCTATGCTGCTCAAGCACCAGCCCCAGGAAACAGAGCTTATTAAATGATAAATTATAACCACAGCTTCACTTCTACAAATACGCCAGCCCTAGAAGGTTAGCATTAGAATTAAATGAGATGATGTGGAAATACTTGACAACACCGAAGAGCCTCACCACTGTAAAACATTATTGTTGATTTTTCTTATTTCTTAAAACTGCTACAATGAAATGATATGGTAAAATATTAACTGGCAGGTTTTCCCCTCCCTTCCTTTCTGCCCTGTGATCATCTCTCCTTGAGACAGCTCATCACCTCCAAGGCAAGTAGTGTTACAGAAGAAAGATGTCAGATTCTTGGTTTTAGAGATCAAAAAGCCCAGTCTTTTGGTAAATCCATGGGTAAGAACAGAAATGCTTAAAATAATGCAAGAAAACACTTTTGCCCTGTCTCCATGTTCTGCTCAATAAAGATCACCCAAACTTAAAAGAAGGAAGAGCTGGAGAAAGAGAGGTCTTGGTCACTGCCCAGGTGACCTGTGCCCTGTCTTTTGTGCTCAGAGTCCCTGGGAAGGAATGATCTAAATCCACAATATATTAAGGGGCCTGTGGGAAGAAAGGTAAGTTCCTGGCTACCCTTCTGGAGTCATGGGAGGTGGCACAGTGGAGTAGAGAGGACAGCTGCAGGGACATGCCCAGAGCCTCCCCACAGAGTTCCAGCATGCCCCAAAACAATGCTGAGAATTACCAACATTTTTGCTTGCTTTGTATTTCTCCTATATGGCATGTGTTTGCAGAAATTATCTGCTCCAAACCAAGGCTCTTCAGAGTTAGGATGGGAGAATTCATCCATAGATCACTGTTGCATACTTTAGTTCCAAACACAGATGTCCTAAAGGGAAGATGCCACCTAAGGACCCAGCAGATGGTTTAAACATCTCAGCAGATGGTGGCATAGGGCAGGCCCCTCTGTCTATGGACACCACAGGATGAGATCATTGCCCCGGGACTGAGAAGTACAACACAGAGAAAACACGGGACAGCAAACACCTTGATGTCCTTTTAGTTTAAGTTTGAAAAAAAAATCTCTGATTTTACCTGCAAGTGTAAAGGGAAAACGAACACCTTTCCTTAATCAGATGAGAATAAGGCTTGAGATGGAAACTAAGATCAGTTTTAGGAAATTAAGTGACATTTTCACCCAGATTATTTTTACTTTGTGAAGTCTAATGTCCTCTATACTGCTACTTTTTATGACATTACATAAAATGAGATAGAAATGCTTCAGTCAGAGATTCTAGTTCAAATTTTTTGCGTGCATTTATCCTCTGCACTCCAAGAGAACCACCCGTAAGGCTTCACTTAGTCATTCAATAGCCTCAAGTCAATTGGTGAGAAAGGAAGAAACAATCAGATCAATATAAGCCTGTTTTGCACGGTTAATTACCACTTTGAAAACCTTGCTTTTGTTTATCCTCACCACTCTATCTCCACAATTAAAATATCCCCCCCTAAATTTATTCCTATGAAACTCTTCTTTGGGGAAATACCAACATTTAAAATAAAAATATAACTATCAAGAAAAAATACAGTCTGTTTTTATTCTGATGGTTCACAAATAGTTACTCCTCTGCCCTGGGCACCCTGGATGGAAGAGATATACTTTCCTCCTGCTCCTTGACTTCAGGGTAAGCTGCACATCTTGCTTTAACCAACAGGTTATTAGTAGACACAACACAAAGAGAGGCTTGGCAGGTGCTTCACAGCAGGAACTGGTCTTATGCAGCAATCTTGTGCTTTGTGCATATTGCAAGGGTACATGTCAGACATATTAATAGTAAAATATAAGTGCCTAAACACAACAAATAAGTGAGGTGAATGCTATGTTAACCAGTTTAGGTAAACATTCCAAATGGTATATGAAATCAGCACATTGTACCCACAAATGCAGGAATGTACACAGTTACAATCTAATAAAAATAAAAGGAAGAGCATCCCTGGAGTAGCTGTTGTCCCTCAGCCTGGGCCCATGTAAAGCACTTCTGAGGCCAACTCTCCAAAGGAGCCAGTTCCAGATGGATCTGCAGTTTGAAAAAGAGCGACACAGCTGCATTCACCCCAGATCTGTCCACCCCCAAGCCATCCCTGCGCATATGGGAAGGCATAAAACTGTTTGGCACCAAAATTGGGGATTGATTTGGAAACTAGCTATAATAATTCCTAACTGTCAGCCTATTATAGTCAGTGACTTGGCCACCGTGGTTAGATTACTACGCTTATCTGGTAAGAAAGTGATGGCGATAGAACTTCCTATTCACACAGAGACTGCTCATGCTCGTGAAACCAGTTACCTCTAAATGCTTTGCTTGAAAGGAAAATCATAAGCAAGGGAGAACCATATTTCACTTCCCCCTCAATATTATGCAAAGCCTACAGTCACCACCACTCCTAAAGATGGAATCCACAGCCTGCTATATAATCCCCAGAACTACATGACATTCATTCAGTAAGCGATAGACACATGATACACCTCATACAGTGAGATTACCCACAGAGCAACATGTGCCATGAAATGGAGAGAAAGAGATTCTGCAGATTCCACAGAGATGGTTCTCTTGAACTTAAGTCTATCTTCAAACAAACATGACCTGTGCTACATTTCTTTTCAAATATGATTCTATATCACCTTTTTCCAAAAAAAAAAAAATTCTAAGCAGAATTATAATAATTTTATGTATTCTTGCTAATAGAAAATAAACTATTAAGCGTAGGATGAAAATGTGTGTGATATGCGGCCAAGCACACCACATGTGCTTGTAGAGAACAAAAGTTTAAATATTTCAGAAACATTCAAAGAAATAACAAAAGCTATATTTCCTCGTAACTATGCATTAGGAATTTCTATTAAAGTCAATGGGGTTTTACATAAAAATCAATGGCAAATTATGGTCCTTAATGAAAGAGGAAATTATAATTATAGCACTGCTGGTAGCAACACTATAGTTAAGGCTGAGCAGTCTTTTCCATTATCACTTACCAAGATTTAATAGCTCAGCTGTTTCAAGTCCTACTCGGCTGAAATGTGATATACAACTCATCAGGCTAGATGTAATTAGTTATTATTATTGTTATTTCATAAACAAATATTTTAATCAGCTAAGTATTTTTTAATTATGAAGTTTAAGAAACTATTTTTTCATAGTGGCAGGTGCAGGAGTGGGGAAAGAGAGAAATAAAGAGCCATGCTTACAAGAAGGTAAACTGAATATAGCAGGTCCCTCGACTGGAATAACCCACTTTCCTTTGATCGTGGACACCAGTGGGTCTGCTATGAAATAGAATCTCCTGAAAGAGCAGCACCGTAGACTCAGGGAAGGCCATCCACTGGTTCTCCCAACCTGCTTTTCTGTTGTGTGTGCAATGCAATTAAATTATTCTAAGCACATATGCAATGCAATTAAATGGCAACATATCGCAGGGCTCCTAGAACTTCTCAGCACCCACTTGACAATGCCAATCTTGCTTTGCTGGGTTAAAGGACACAATCCTTGGCTCATACATGCTATCTTGTCACTCATTCTACAGGGATGTATTCCTTTGGTGTGATGAGGCCTTAGATCAGAAGCTTTTGATAGATTCTGAAGAGTTTTTGAGACTATGTTGCAATTGCTTTCCTACTCATGAGTGGAAACCAATGACCAGTAAAAACAACACTATTGCACATCAGGAACAGGGGAGGAAACTGGATAGGTAAAGCCTATTGGGTTTTTTGTTTGTTTGTTTGTTTGTTTGTTTTTTAGATGTTTTAGAACTCACACCAAAAGTTTCCTGGCAAATTGAAAAGTCCCATGTGGCTCTTTATGTTAGAAACATTTACTACTTGGGGAAGAGAGAAGATCAAATAAATAAAATGTGAGAGGGAAAAAAAGATGCTTGTAAAATGCCTACTATGTGCATAACCAACTTTACCCACAGCTGTATTTGAAACCTAGCTCCCAGTGCAACAGTATTAAGAGGTGAGGCCTGTAAGAGGTGATTTCGGAGGCCTCAGCTTCATGAATGGAACTAGGTGTCCCTTTCACCCTGTGACCATTTGAGAACACAGCATTCTTCCCCCTGTCTTGGGGGGCACTGTCTTAGAAGCAGAGAGCAACACTCACCACACACCCGTCACACACACACCTTGATCCTGGACTTTCCGGCCTTCACAACTGTGAGAAACCAATTTCGATTTTTATAAACTACTCAGTTTATGGGATTCTCTTACAGTGGCACAAATGGACTAAGTCCCCTACCACACTTGTGTGTGGCATGCTCTTTGTATCCTCAGTTTACAAAGAAGCAAAATGAGATTCAAAGAAACTCAGCCCTTTCCCTAGATGGTTCTACTTAGTAAGTGGTAGAGATTGATTTCGGTCTCAGGTCATGGGGACCCAGCTGAATTTCCATCCTATTTGTCCCCGCACCTGCCAATCCCCGCCCTCATCCTTTTCTAAACACTGCCCGTTTCGGCCTCTATCACCTTCTTTCAGAGAAATCACCTTTGCCTGGTCCACCAACAACCCCCATTGCCAAGTCCAGTGACCCCCACACCATCCTCACATTCACAGCCTCTCCGCAGCCTGCAATTCACTTGGCCTCATTTTCCCTCTTGAAAGCCTCTCTGCTCTTCATGATGATGACACCCACCACCCTGTAGCAAGTGTTCTTCTGGCTCCCTGATAACTTCTTCTGGGTGCCCTGTGATGGGCTCTCCTCTTGCGCCAGCCTCGGAATGTTCATGGCTCTGCCGCAGGTCTTTTCCTGTTCACTTCTCCGCTCTCTCCTCCCCTGGAGACTCCCATCTAGCTCCATGGCTTCCCTCCCCTCGCTGTGCTGATGACCACGTGTAAACTCACATCTGCTGCATATAATGTCTCTCCCCCCCGACCCCGTATATAATGTGCATCCATGTTTTGAGTCCAAACTTTCAGGAAAAAAAAAATTCATTTTAATATTCCATTTCAAATGGTTCCTTGTTTATATTTAGATAATTGTTTTTTGTGTTATAAATAAATTTTAGTATTTTTAAACATATTATGGCACAAGAAATGTTATGTAATAAATAATTATAAAACATCATAACAGATACAAGGTATAAGAAATTGAATGTACTAATAATGAATAGTACTACACATATATAATATGCATCATTATTTTTCCTCAAAAATTGGGGCAAAAAAGGCGTGCATTATACCTGAAAAAATACAGGATATATTATATGCCTATGTGGTGATTCCATAGATTCCAGTAAGTATCTTATACACAACATGCCCAAAATAAACTCTTGATCCTCTTTCGAAAAACACCTCATCCTTTCCCTATTTCCCCATCTTAATGAAATGCAACATCCTTATTATAGTTGTTGAAACCAAAACACGAAGCATCATCCCTGTCTTTCCCTCACCTTCCACCTACAATTCATCAACAAGACTTGACAATTGTGCATATAAATGCTATCTGAAATCTACCCTCTCTTCAGAAACTGCCTCCTTACTAGGTTCCTAGCTTCTACTCCTTTTAGCAGATATTTTTTAAAAACAAAAATCAAATCAAATTACATCCAGGCTTTCAAGCACTCCAAAGAAACACAGTCGCACACACAAAACACATGTGCATGCTTCAAAATCTTACCATAAAATCCAAGTTCTTTGCAAGTCCTCATCATGACTTCACCTTCTCATTCTACTGCAGTATCTCATATGTCTAACATTCTATACCAGATACTCTGCCCCTGCTGTTGCTCTGAGCAAACTGGGAGCCACCTGGGAGCCTCCACATTCACTGCTTAGTCTGGCAAGAACTCCTTGAGGTTTACATAATTGGTTCCCCCTGGTGACCGGTTTCTCAGCCAAGAGTCAACGTCTTAGAAAGACTTCTCAGAACAAGCCTTGGTGATTCTGGTCATGGTATAGAGGTTTAAAATATTATCTGGGTATTTGTACTAGTTATCTCAGGCTACCTCAACAAAACATCACGGACCGGGTGGTTAAACAGCAGGAACTGATTTTCTCACGCTTCTAGAGGCTGCAAGTCTGACTGTGCTGTTCCATGCTACAGAGAACGTAATCCATTTGCCGTGAAAGGTACCATATATGTGGAGAGGAGTCAGACGAGAAGGAGCCATGACACTGGTTACAAAGCATTGGCCAGTTTTTAAATTTTATGACATTCTCGCTTTTCTTTCTTGGAAATACATTATTGGAGGAAGATAGAAACAAATGTGTATAAGGGTGGATTTCATATAAATATCTCCTTGGTTTTCATGCTTACTTTTGGTAAAAAATGTAAAAATTAGTAGTAATAAGCATCAAAAATTTACCCTAGAAGGCTTAAAAGAACAAAGCATATCTCTAGTGGAGGACTGAGCATGCCTTTCCCAACTTACCTACACACACACACAGACATTCTTTATCAGCCTTATACACTGTTTATCAAAATTTTAAAGGCCATTCTACAAAATACACTTTTTCCAAAGTAATGCTTAAAAAGAGAAAAGAAAAAAAATTTTAATAATTTACCTCTAAAGAAATAACCAATTAAAAAGCAGCAGGTAGAACTATGGAATAATAATAGATAGCAGTTAGATGTAGTAGCAACTTGAAAATTTCTCAGAAATCTAGTGTTGAGTGGAAAAAATACGGAACAAAATAATAAATAGCACACCATTTATGAAAATTAAAAATTCCGTAAATCACCGCTAACCACTCCATACTTAGTTATAAGTGTACATGAATACACGATCAAGGTCGACGGCAAATACATGAGTGTAAATACCTGTGGGGGAGATAAGTTTGAAGGTCCAGAAACAGGGGCAAAAGTAAAGGAAGTGAGGGATTTGCAACCAATGTTACTGATGATCCAGGAATATAAGTGGTTCCAAAACGTACATGTGGGGTAGGATGGAAGGAAAGAAGAGAGGAAGTGAGAAAGGAAAACAGACTTGGGAGTGGAAATGGGAAAAGGATGACGATATATAGAACTCTGTTCTGACCTCACAGTTTCATGGAGGTTTTGGTCCCCGTGCTCAGGGAACACTTCTTAAGAGTGGACCAAATCCACAGAAGTAGCTCAGGGTCCCAGGATGAGTCAAGCAAATAGCACAAGCTTAAATAGACAAAGTCTCCATAAAGGTAAAGAGCTGCCGGGTTGTCTGTTTCTCTCCCTGAGCCTCCAAGTCTATCTTGACTTATTTATGCCATCTACTGGTCCTTTCACTTACTTGTCTTTCTAAAATCCCCCTTACTATTTGACTTGAACAATTTTGGAGTTACTTGGGAGCAAGTCCTAAGAGTCTTTTCACTCAGGTACTCAATTTCTTGGTAAAGGTGTCTTCTCTGAAGCAACCTCTTGTCCCCATACTGATATATTCTAAACTATTTCTTTACTAGAGAAACTCTGCAGAATTAACATCTTTTTTAGAAGTTCTCTTTCAGGAAAAAGAAGATATGGTTTCTGAAAGCTGCAAGAGACCCATTTTGCAAATTAGTTATAAATATCAGCTTTGACTCCCCCCCCCCCCCCAAAGCTGGAAACTTGCCTTGGAATAGAATTATCTTTATGTCTACCTAAACTGCATTTATAACATTTTCTCATTTGAATTTAAAATAGTTACATAAATTGATTATTATCTTTGGGATAGAGTTCTAGGGCTTTTTAAAAACTTTAATGTAAATTTCTACACCATAGGAAGCTGACTCACAGTTGGATGTGTATTATCATACGCCCTTATTATTTTGTGGCCATTTCCCCTGACGTGCTTTTTTAACTTCCTCATTTATCAGACTATTCTGCGGCTGGACTCACCAAGAAATGATAAATGTTAGTGTTTGTATTGCTGTTTCAGCCAGACAGCCAGTCACTTACTTCAGTACCAATGAGCTCCCAAATGTGTTCAGGAATTCAGTGAAGTCTTATACTTATTCATAAATAGAAGACATTCATTAACAAATGTAAAATTTCAACAACGAAAAAAATCCTGTCTCATTCCACAGTTCCTTCTTGACAGAGCAGTGAGTCATATTGAATCATTTCCCATTCATGTTCAGAAACTATTGCTCTAAAGGACAAAAATCAAGCAAGTTGTTTCTGGAGCAAATCCTGAGAATAACCACTAAGCAGACAAGCCGTCTTGTCTTTCTTTAATGATGTTTTTATTAAGCAGCCGAAGTTAATTTCAAAACCAAAAAATTCCCAAAATACTTCTGCCAAATTCCTTATGACCAAAATATTTTGAGGGGGATTTTTCCAGGTAAAGAATACTAAATCCCCTGAGGACCCCGAATATCAGAGAAGATTTGAGGCTGTGAGACAGAGATCATAGAACTGTAGCCAGGGCCACATCTACCCTGCCGGCTATTTCAGTTGGTACGGGCTAAGAACAAAGATTGGTTTTGCATTGTAAATGGTTAAAAAAAGAACAATATTATTTCATGATATGTGAAAATTATATTAAATTTAAATTTCAGTGCCCATAAAATTTTATTGAAACAGCCACGTCTCTGGCTGCCTTCATATGACAGCAGCAGAGTCAAATAACAGAGAGTACCTGGTCCACAAGGTTGAAAAGAATTACTAACTGGCCCTCTGCAGAAAAAAGTTTAATTACTCCCTCCCTAAGGTCAAAACTGACAAAGAGAGGCCAGATGTTACAGAGTCCTCCGTAGACTTGACTCTACAGCTGGAGAGAGTCCAGTGAATGGGTCTTCAGGGGAAACAGGAGAACGTGTGCAGCCCCTCACTCACGGAAATCTATTGCCCTTGCTTCCTGGTGCATTTAATCCTTTCCTCATCAGATGCTGGTCTCAGTGCTGACGTTCTCCTACTGCTCTTTCCAAGGTTCAAACTGTACAAAAAGGCAGATCACAAAAAAACAAGCTGACATTCTTCAAAGAGGGCTTTTACTCATCTTATAATAAAATACTAAGGCAAAGGCCTGGCAGAAAGGCGGGCTCACTTCTTCAGAGACCTTGCCCCTGATATCACGAGCCCCTCGGTATCTCTCCACTCTTATTTTCATGTCACTAACTCAGCAGGACCAGAGCCAGCTTCACGCCTCTGTCTCCACATAGGTTTGACTTTTCAAGTTGTTAATGAGAAAGTGCCTGGAGGGGTCAAAGTTGTGGTGGTACAGAAGCTCATCTTGGTGTATTCTTTTTTGATCTTATTTCTAGTTGGTCTTGGTTCCTCTCCAAGTTTCAAATAGCTGTTTTTCTACTTTAAATTTTGTGTCTGTTTTTATTGCTTATTCTAAAACAGGAATTTTGTTGTGATGCAAACTACTCCCTTGAAACTAGAAGTGAAAATTTTTCTCTTTTCCAAAGTAAATGGTAGTCTCAAGTCTTTTTCTACTAGTAGTGACAAATAACAATTCCATCTGCTTCATTTCAACAAAAGTGACCTTAGGCTGAAAATCTTGGGAGATGACTTGAATGATAGAAAGTGTACTTCCACTGAATGTCAATAGGATCACCTTATAGTCTCAAAGATAACACAATCGTGTGCCACAAAAGAGTCCAAAGTATGAAGTGTATAAGAACAGAATTTTGTCCTATGAAGAACCTGAGAGGATGAACTACCATTGAGACACTGCATGAATCTGGGGTGATGACTGGGATCTTGCCCCTGGGTTCCCGGAAGTGTCCTACCATGCTTCTGTGCAGACACAGTATTTAGCTCTGAGACAAAGTACTTGGAACCAAGTAACCTCCACTTTTCACTCTTTACTACCACCTTATGCTTGTTATTAGCCACTGTATGTTAGTTTTTCCAAATCATTAAAGTGATATACATAGGTATGTGATTAGCTGATTCCTTAAAATCCAGCCTAGAGGTAAGTGAGGCACAACAGTGTTTTGATTCATGAATAAAGTGAAAACTCTAGAAACTCTTCAACTAAACTCATAGAAAAGCTATTAACATGAAAGAGATTATGTGACAAATAACAGTTCAATAGATTGAATAACTGATAATATTCCAATAGGCAGTAAGCTTGTACATGGTAAAAGCTTTTTTTCTTTTCAAAGTTAAATCACATGGCTGAACATTCATTAGAATACAAGGATAAGTAAAATACTTCTAGAAGAACCCATAGGAAAAACTCTCCTAGACTTCAGTGTAGGCAAATAATTTATGAGTAAGACTCTAAAAACAAATACAGAAACAGCAAAAATAAATGGATAAATGGAATTTAAACTAAAAAGTTTCTTCACCACAAAGGCAGTAATCAACCAAGTAAATAGACAACCTACAGAATTGGAGAAAATAAACACAAACTATACATTTGACAGAGGGCTAATATCAAGAAGTTACAAAGAACTCAAACAAATCAATAAGAAAAAAATAAATGATCCCATCAAAGGGTGCAGTGGCTCACACCTCTAATCCTAGCACTCTGGAAGTCCAAAGTAGGAGGATCACTTGAGCTCAGGAGTTTGAGAGAACAACCTGAGTAAAAATGAGAACCCATTTCTTCTAAAAATAGGGGAAAAAATTAGCCGGGCATTCTGGTAGACCCTTGTGGTCCCAGATACTCAAGAGGCTGAGGCAGGAGGATCACTTGAACCCAGAAGTTTGAGGTTGCGGTAAGCTGATGGCTGATACCATCACTCTATAGCCTGGGCAACAGTGAGTGTCTCAAAGAAAAAAAAAAAAAAAAGTGGGCAAAAAGACATAATAGACATTCTTCAAAAGAAGATAGACAAATGACCAATAAACATATTTTAGAAGATAGACAAATGACCAATAAACATATTTTAAAAGCTGAACATTAATACTTACCAGGAAAATGCAAATTAAAACCACATTGAGATACAATCTTATCCCTGTTAGAAGCACCATTATTAAAATGTCAAAAAACAATGAATGTTGACATCATTGTAGTGAAAGAGAAGGCTCACACGCTGTTGGTGGGAATATAAACTTGTACAACCACCATGGAAACCAGTATGGAGATTCCTCAAAGAGCTAAAAGTAGACCTACCATCAGATCCAGCAATCCCACTACTGGGTATTTACCCAAAGGAAAAGAAGTCCATTTATTAAAAAGACACCTAAACTACTCATTACAGCATAATTCATAATTACAAAGATATAGAATCAACTAATGAGGAGGAGGGGGTAAAAACAATGTGGTTACACACACACACACAGGGTGCCAAAAAATGTATACACATTTTAAGAAAGAAAACACTATATTAAATTTATAATGCTCAAGTTTGAATTCTGCAATTACAAGAGATACTCAGTGTAACCTGTATTCCCATTTGTTACGGGTATATATTGAGTACTACATTTTAATACAGTTTTTCTTTTCTTAAAACGTGTGTGCATTTTGCTACCACCCCCATATATATACCTCAGAATACTACTCAGCCATAAAAAGGAGTGAAATATTGTCTTGTGGCGACAGAGATGGAACTAGCGACCATTATCCTAGGTGAAATATCTCAGAAATGGAAAAACATACACCACATGTTCTCACTGAAAAGTGGAAGTTCAATAAAGGACATACACCGTATAGTCATAAAGAGAAGTAATTGATGATGGAAACTATAAAAGAGGGAGAGAGAAGGGAGCATGATGGATGAAAACCCATCAATCCAGTGCAGTGTACACTACTCTAGTGATGAGTGCACTACACTCAACGTTCGGACTTCACCATGACACACATGACCCGTGCAACAAAAAACATATTACCCTCTAAATTCTGTGAAATAAAAAATAGAAGGATAAGAAAATCAACTAACAAAGAATTGCTAATGAAACACAAAGGGCAATTTGGCAAGATTTGGGCAGTTCATGGAGAAAAGCACCTCCAACAAAATCTTGAACATAATTAGCAAGATGGGTCTGTGGAACACTGGCAAGATTCAAAACACAGAGAAAATTATCCTGATGCTGAGACTCTAATTGGTGTGGCTCTTCATTTTACTCTTCAGGCTTTCCTCATTCCTCCCCACCACTTGCTCATTTTATTTCCTTCTCTCTGAATGTCTTCAATTGCAATCATTTGAATTAATTTATTGATCACTATTAAGAATATATTATGTCTCATAAGACCAAAGTACAGAAAGACAGAAAATCATGTCATATTATAAAAATGAATGGGGTTCCTACTTTGAAGAGCACCAGTAGAAATGAAGGGTAACACACAGCATAATGAGGGTATCTAAGTGACTGCTAACTGCACGATGTCACATGGGGTTGCAATAGACATAGAATTAAAATAATGTTGAGCAAAAGAACCCAGACACAGAAGAGAGAAAACAGGATGCTATTCACATAAAGTATAAAGCCATTAATTAATAAAGAGTCTAGAAATCAAAATAATGGGGAAAGGGGGGTCATGCATGGGAGGGGACACAACAGAGGCATTTCAGGTTTGATAATAATCTAGGCTTGCTTTACTTTGAAAAAATCATTAGTGTATATATGTATAGGATTTGTGAACTATTTTATAAATATGTTATAATAAATATTGTGCTGGGAAACAACACAGTTAATATAGTGTGGCTTTACAACTTATATAGACTCTTCATGAAACAGATTCATTTTGTGGCTGACAGCAAAAAAAAAAAAAAAAAAATTATACATACATATTTGAAATTAGCAGCGAATACAGACACATAGCATCTTCCTAATCAGTGGTCACTGCTGAGGCTGCCCAGGCCTGTGCTAAGCTAATCCCTTCTCAGAGTGGTTGTCTTCCCAGCCACCCAGCCCACCGCTCTCCCCCTGCTCCTCCGTCTTCCTTACTCTCTGTTGGACCTGTCGTTCTCCTCCCCACCACCCAGGTCTCATTGCTCATTATTAACTCGTCTCTTCTTGGTCACACAGACTTAGGCTTGTTGAAGTAACAAAATGGTGCTCTCACTTCTCTGGACGTACAGTCTTGTTATTGGAGCCCACAGATAATAAACTGGGACAAATTACAGATATTTGGTACATTTGGTAGTTTTAAATGAAGTGTGAAAGCAGACAGAATAAACATGATGGATTTTTATATCCTACTTGGATACTACTTGGCTATAAATGGCAATAAAATGTATTTTGAACAGAAAACTAGGAGAAAGTTGAAGCAAAAGTCAAAGAAAGACCACTTAGAAGTTGCTGGTGTCTTTTTTCATGTTTTTCTCCACCCCCAGTTCATCAAAAACACTTTCAAAATCAAGCCATATCCCTTAGAACCTCACGTGTTAGAGGTTTTTACTTTACAGAGTTTTGACTGCTTATCCTGTATTTGCAAATATGTACAACGGAATTTTTATGATTGTAATATCAGAATTTCAAGCCTGTAAAAGAGCTTAAAATTAGTTCATGAAGTTCAAACTCCTTATTATCCTTATTATACAAATAAAAAGCCTGAGTCTTACAGAAGTAAAGAAATTAACCTCAAATCCCAGGGCTACTTTACAATAGAGCAAAATGTTGAATCTGGGCTTCCAGCGTCCCATTTTAGTGCCACCCTCCTCTGACTCTTAAATCTGGAACAGGGCACTGCAGGGTGGAGAAGCTCATGAATCAGAATCATGAAGGATGGAAAGAATCAATTTTTTTAAACACAAATCGGAGTTTCTCCTTATGACTTCCTGTTTACCACGTATGTGATTTTTAGAATGGCACATTTTCATTGCATGTGGAAAGCATAGAAAATGTAGCCCAGATCAGAGCTAAATGTTTTAAAAACAAAATACTCCTGGGGAGAAGAAAGAAATATTAGAACTACAGATAACTGAGTCTCCAAAACCCAGAGACTGAGACTCTGAGCGAGTATCTTAAGTTTGCAGAGACTACAAGAGTAATTCCAAAATTTCTAGATATTGTGATGTTGGAATGAGTGGCAAAGGTCTGTATGTTGAGATGACTGTCCTTGGCATTGTTATGATGCAGTCAGATTGTGTCATTTTAATCCAAGCTGGGTGCTTATGAACCCAATCCACATGCCTGAAGTAACTGCCTGACCACTCCAGTAATCACCGTAACCAAACCTGCTACAAAACTGACCTTCCTAAGGCATGTACCTAGTCCATACCATATAGATTTTTTAATAAGGAATGTTGTTGAGTGGGTAAATCATCTTTTTTCCAGGATACTGGGATGTTTACCCTTTGGCATTACTGAGAAATAATGTAGTCTGAAGCTTATCTGCCAATACCAACGAACCCTAACATTTGTGCTAGTGAAACTGCACCCACATCTCTTATAAAGGTGGCCACAACTTTCTTACTCTTGAAAATGAATCAGACAGAAGCCTTCTCTGTATTTAAAAGAAGAAAACAATCTTCCTAAAAAATTCAATGTATTTGTGTAAACAAATTTGGCACCAGTGATGATGGAGTCTCCAAAAAGTGAAGGCAAAATCTGTTTTAGCTTCACCCGCCCCAGGCCTGAGGAAGAAAGTTCTTTTCCTACTGTGACAATGAAGGGACATTCAGCATACTTCCATTTGCTTCTGAACCCCTGTGGTGATATCCTTCAGGTGAAAAGCTTCTGCTAAACTCTGCACATAGCTTCTTACAAGGTGACAACTATTCCTTTCCCAAAACTTACTCACTCCAGGGAAATAAGAAAAGTATGCACACAAGTAACAATGGTGTTCTAAAAATTGGACACCATTTTGTCCTCCAAAGTTAACTGGCCACAGCAAAGAAGTTTCATGTCCTCCTCAGCCCCTCACTCACAACCAGATGTCTGTGGTCCTCCATTACCTCTTGCAACCCACTTTCCTCCGCTTTCACTTAAGATGAAAAGGAGCCTTCATGCTAACCTAAGATGCTACTTTGGGACATTGGGCCACTATCGTCTCAGTTTTCTGGCTTTCCAAATAAAAGTGGGGCTTTCCTTGCCCCAATACCCTATTTCTCAATTTACTGTCTTGGGGCAAGCATGAGCTCAAACTTGGTTACACTACCATCTCTGAGCACACAGAAGTTCTCCCTGGTGCTTCGAAAGAGATAAACTGTGTGCCATATCCCTGAGATGCGGATGGAGGCAGACTGCATCAGGTAGGGGCCTATGAGAGCAGCTCACAGCCTTAGACAGAAGAGCAAACTGCTCTTCAGGGTGACTCTTCAGAGTCCCCAGAGGGAAGGATCCACAGAAGTACGGGAGTCAGGGAACATTTATGTCTGCATCTGCAGAGAAGAACCCCAGAGTCAAAGCTCCTGCAGGTCAAGGTCCAAAAAATGTATCTAGGGCTAAAAAGAAAAAGTTGACTCTGCTGTACAAAATCCAGACAAAGAAAAGCATGCATGCGGACTTGTGTTTGTAGGGGGAGAGGAGAGTTGACTGGCATTATTATTTCAATCTATATTATTTGCTTCATTATCCACTTGGGCTATCAGGGCCTGGGGAAATACCTCTAATACACAGATTAACCGAAAACATCTGGTAATTTAATTATCCGGCCTATAAATAATAGATACTACAATAGTCAATTTCCACATAGGTATGGTGTCATTTCTACACATATAAGTGAAATTTCTAGGGTGGAACAAAGTATTTTTCATCTTTCCTAATACATTTAGATCTATTCCATTTTACAACACTTTTATTTGTTCTTAGAAATATAAGGCAGTGTTTATACCAGATACCTTTTATGATACTTAAGTTAGTGCTGTTAGTGTGCCCATCACCCAAAAAGTATTCAGTGTCCGCCGTTGTGTGAGTTAAATCCTTCCTGCCTCCCCCCTTATCTTTTTTGATTTTTATTGACTTACTTCTCTCCATGCCCAGGTGTGCTCACTGATTACTTCCAAATTATTAGACAGTATTTATTTTTTCATTCTTGAGACACTTCATATATAATAATATTCTCCAGGACTGTAGAGCTTGCTACAAAAGACATGAATTCATTTCTTTTTATGGATGAGTAGTACTACATGGTATATGGTGTATATGTGTGTGTGTGTATGTGTGTTATATACACATCACATTTTGTTAATCCACTCACGAATTGATGGGCACTTAGTTTGATTCCACATCTTTGAAACTGTGAATTCTGCTGCAATAAACATTTGTGTGCTAGTCTTTTTCATGAAATGACTTCTTGTCCTTTGAGTAGATACCCAGTAGTGAGACTGATGGATATAATAGTAGGTCTACTTTTAGTTCTTTGAGGAATCTCCTTAATGCTTTCTACAGAGCAGCAGTCCCCAAACTTTTGGCACCAGGGGCTGGTTTCCTGTTACAACAATTTTCCACCAACTGGGATAGGACAAGAGGGGGAGCTCCAGACATGATGCTGGGCAGTCCAGTTCCTAACAGACTGCAGTATGAATACTGGACAACAGCCCAGGGGTTAGGAACCTCAGTCTTCGAGGTCATACTAATTTGTAGTCCCACCAATAATAAACAGCGTTCCTTTCTCTCTGCATCCACACCATCATCTACTGTTCTTGGACTTTTTAAAAACTATGCTGACAGGGGTAAGATGATATCTGCTTGTGGTTTTAATTTTCATTTCCTTGATGGATAGTGACATTTTTTCATAACTTGGCCATTTTTCAATCTTCTTTTGAAAAACTTATATAAATATATAAAAATTATATATTTGCCCACTTTTTAATGGGATTTTTTTCTTGCTGATTTAAGTTCCTTATAGATCCTGGAATATTAGCACTATCAAATGTATAGCTTGTGAATATATTCTTCCATTCTGAAAGTTTCCTGTTTGCTCTGTTATTTCTTTCCTGTGAAGAAAGTTGTTAATTTAATCAAATTTCATTTATTTATTTTTGTTGTTGCCATAATTGCCTTTGGGATCTTAGTCATAAATTCTTTGCTAGGCTGATGTGTAGAAGAATTTTTTTCTACATTTTCTTCTGAAATTTTTATAGTTTCGTGACTATAAAAAGTCATGACTATAAAAGACTATATATTAAAGTCTTTTTTTTTTTTTTCAGGTTAATGTGAAGGGACAAACCAGGTCAAAATACTTGAATTCATTAGATAGAGTCCCTCTTGCAGTTATGTTCCACACTTAAAAGGCGTGTCAAACACCCCTACACCATGTCCATTCAGTAGGAGCATTCTACCTCCTCTCTCCCTCCCTCATTCTCTCCTTCCCCCACCTTAAATTGAAATGAATTTTTCTCCTATGTGGACATGGATTAAATCATCTACTGGTTTCATATTAGTATTGAGTACACTGGATAATTGTTTTTCCATTCTTGTGATACTTTACTAGGAAGAATTTGTTTCAACTCCTTCCAGGTAAATACAAAAGATGTGTAGTTATCATCTTTTTTATGGCTTAATAGTATTCCCTGGTATGCATATATCACAATTTGCTAATCTATTCCTGAGTTGATGGGAATTTAGGCTGTCTCCACATCTGGCAATTGTAAATTGAGCTGTGATAAATAATGTAGTGCAAATGTCCCTATGATAAAAGGACTTTTTTTTTTCTTGTGGGTAGATAGTAGTGGGATTGTAGGGTCAAATGGGAGATCTAATTTGAGTTCTTTGAGGATTCTCCATGCTTCTTTCCAAAGAGGCTGAAATGGTGCTGGGAGAACTGGATAACCACATGTAAAAGACAGAAAATGGACCCACACCTTTCACCATTTACAAAAATCGATTCAAGATAAAGAAAAGATTTAAATCTAAGGCACGAAATTAAAATCCTGGAAGAAAGTGTGGGAAAAAAATCTTGAACATGTTGGCCTGGGGAAAGATTTTATGAGGAAGACTTCCATGGCAATTGCAACAACAATGAAAATAAACAAATAGGACTTAATTAAACTGAAAAGCTTCTACATAGCTAAGGACACAAAAACCAAAGCACATAGACAACTTTCAGAATGGGAAAAGATATTTGCATATTATGAATCTAACAAAGGCTTGATAACTAGGATCTACAAAGAACTCAGATTGAGCAACAAAAATAACCCCCAACAATCCCATATATCACTGGGCAACAGATATGAACCAAATCTTCTCTAAGGAAGATAGAAGAATGGCTAACACACATGAAAAAATGCTCATCATCCCTAATCACCAGAGAAATGCAAATCAAAACCACTCTGAGATATCACCTAATCCTCATAAGATTATCCCATATCACAAAGTCCCACAATGCAGACGCTGCCACAGATATGGAGAGAAGGGAACATTTTTATACTGTTGGTGGGACTGAAAACTATTACATTAAAGTCTTTATGCATCTGGAATTAATTTTTATATATGACGAGCATGAGCATCATGGAGGTCGTAGTGACCCTAAATGACCTGCCCTCATTAGCATAGTAAACACACCCACCAGCACCAGGACCATTTACAAGTACTATGGCCACCCTGGAAATTATCTTGTAAGGCTAGAAAAAGGGAGGATTCCTAATTTGGGGGATTCTCCACCCCTTTCCAAGAAAAGTGAATATTTCACCCCCAGTTTAGCATAAAATGAGGGAATCAGCATAAAAGGAGGAATCTTGTTAAACTCAGGGTCTCCTCGGCTCAGAGGGGTTGACACATTCCTTCTTTGGAATGTACTGTGTGTTAATCACCTTTGGCACTTTGCCTGCTTATGGCTGCTTGGTCTGCCCACTTACTCTGTTAGCTCAGCACCAGTAACCATTCTTCAGTACTGGGTACCCAGAACCAGGGAACATAGGGACCTGACATCTGGTCTCCACATTGACAAGCTTCAAGTGCAAATGTAGGTGAATAATAAGTTTGAGATAATACCAGAAATAGCAGAATGTAACACAAAACAGAGCACTTACAAATGCCATCTGTAGTCAAGAGGTTGAAGCTGGGGAGGTTCACACCAGGCTCCTACAAACCGAAGAAGCACGGAGGAACCAAAAGTAACTGTAACACTGGCTTTCTTCAGCTCACAGGAGCAAGCTGGCAAGCACAGGTGGAAAGTCTCAGAGCCCATTTAGCCGCTGGAACAATGATGCCTCGAATTAAGCACTAATTACATGAGAATTACGTCATAATGCTCAATCGTGGTTACTTAAGATAACAGGGTACCTGCCGGTGCCTAATCAACTCATCTCACCATCATACATCCAACACCACAAGTAAATTATCTTCCATTTAAATATTGAATTTTTAAATTCAATTTAAAATTTTAATTTAATTTAAATATTTACAAAATTACATAGTTAAAATTTTTCCTGTTGCGATAGCTTTTCGTTAAGAATTAGAAGCATTAGTAGTTTTTACTCAAACTTCAGAATTCTTGAGTGTTCTCTCCATTTTTGGTAGAGAATTGACCACTAGGGGGCACACATGACCACGCCATTTAGTGAGTTTCTATTGCTACTTCAAATTTTGAACTTAATCGAGATACACACTCTTGAAGCCAAAGGTGTATTTTCTTTAAAACTACATATTCAAACAAGAAAAGAAAAATCATAACATTAATTAATAATTCAGCCTTCAGTCTCTTTCATTGTCTTGAGAGTTATCAAGTTATTGTTTTTAATTACAATAAAATAAAATAATAGGCATAGTTATGTGTGTTGTTATAGAGGATTGGCAGCATCCAGTTAGCACCTAAGCTTGTGTTTGTATGTAAAGGCACTGAGAATCTAATCAAGTATATTATCTAACTTTAGTCTTACAATATACCTGTGAATGAACTGCTATTGTTAGGTAAATAGCTAGGATCTCTGGCTCTTCTAGGGAGGGACAAGGCAGGGCAGCCTACTTTGATGTTTTCCTGGAGCAATCCCCTCCCCACCTTGAGAAGGACGAGGGCCAGCACTCTGCCTCAGTGATTCCCGCCCTTAATCCTATCCCAACAACTGCTACACCTGGGAGAAGGAGGCAACACCTTACCACCCTGGAAATTCTCTAGCTCAGGCTAATAGGGTTTGGAAAGTGACTCAGACTAACCTAAAGCTAATTATCATTAGCTACATTGTGGTTCACCCCCTAGGGTGAACCTCTCAGAGAGGGAGCTGACCTAGGCAGATGCAACCTTAGCAGCACCTGTTAGTCATCTGATAACATCCCACACCTAAAAGCCCACCTCCGGGCCAGGCCAATAATAGGAAAAAACCAGAGAATTACAGAAGTATCAGTCTTAATCTCAACCCCTCCCCCCCATGCCTCCCCACCCCCCCCCACCCCCGGTTCTTTTCCACAATAAAAAGCTACTGGTGGCAAGGGCACTGGGGCTCAGGCCTGTCGTCCTAGCACTCTGGGAGGCCAAGGCTGGTGCACTGCTTGATCTCACAAGTTCAAGACCAGCCTGAGCAAAAGCCAGGTGCCATCTCTACTAAAAATAGGAAAACTAACTAAACATTGTAGTGGGTGCCTGTAGTCTTAGCTACTCAAGAGACTGGGGAAAGAGCATCATGTGAGCCAGGGAGTTTGAAGTTGCTGTGAGCTAGAATGATGCCATGGCACTCTACCCAGGGCAACAAAGTGAGACTCTGCAAAAAAAAAAAAAAAAAAAAAAAGTAGCTCGTGTAAAATAGCTTTCTGACTGTGGTCACTCCATCATCCAGGTATTGCTTGTGATTTTTTTCTCCAAGCAAGGAGCCAAAGAACTAGGATAACAGTTCACCAAGAAGCTAGACTTGACCCTTTCTTGTGTCTGATCCATTCTTCAGTCAAGAGCACACCAAGACCCAAGAGCAGGCTGCCATCCTGATACTGGCATCCTTATCTGCAAAATGGGGAAATTAGAGAATTTTACAAGGTCATAAAATATGAGGGAGGATAGGGATGGGATTCAGACCCAGTTCTAATTCCCAATTTAGTATAGAACTCCCTTTTTTCTGTTTTAATTATAAAATATATCTTATACAGAAAAGTACATAAAATATATATGTACAACTTTAAAATATTTGTAAAGCAAATGCCCATTATACTATCCGCCAGTTAAAAACACACATTTAGCCCCTGAAGAAATACCAGGTGGGCCTCTCACTGTTCCCAGCTCTTTCCCCGTAAAAGCTAATCACCGTCTTCATTTTTCTGAGCATACCCTTTCTTTTCTTTAGAACATTTTATTGTATGGTGCCCCATGATTGCATTAATGTACACAACTATGATTTAATATTAAAAAATTTTTTAAAAAAGAAAAAAAAATGTTCAGGTAGATAATATGAAGGGTACTATTTCACCAATTTTAATAAAAAGTAGAATAGATTTATAATCTCTGTAAAGGCACCGTATCACATTTCCTTATGGAAAATAGAACAAACTAAAGTTGGTTGGCTGTCAACTAAATAAATCTAAGTTCAAAAATAATTTGATTAACAAATATTAACAATTTAAGGGCTATTCAGCCAGAAACGGGAGGTTAGATGTGTAACTTCCTTGGCTTCCTTCCAGTGATTTAATTCTATACAAAAGAAAATAGCTGAGGGATGCCCATTCTTTTATGCTTTGTATTTTCAACACAGTCATTCATTGAATGGACATTTTCCATGTTTATAGATTGTGAGGAAAAAGTAATCTCTTAGGCTAATAAATCTTAAACAAGTTAAAAAAAATAACATTTTATGATACTTTCATAAATCTATTTACAATATAGCAATGTATTCATGTCTTTTTCCTTTTGTATTTTATTTGCCAGATTCATCTCTCAGCTCAATGAAGTGTCCCAACTGAACACACCTATGTTCTCTTTTCTGTTTGTTATGCTTCACTAAATTGTTTTTAAAAGCCAACAAAAACAAAAACAAACAGGATGATGTAAAATTAATGAATATGGTATAATTAACTCACAATTCAAGGGTACTGGGTCTGAGATTTTTTAAATCCAACTATTAAAAGTTCTAGTTCAAGTCCTCATTTGGAATAAACGTTCTCTGGCCACAAGGGGGTTCTCTTGCTACATTCCTTTGTTTACAATGACTACAAATTTCTAGATTCTCTTGTCGGTATCAAAGATGACTCTCTTTACAGATTCATCTTTGAAAGATTAAGCAAAAGCACTCTCCTGAAAATCTTCATCTGTAAACATATAGAATATAATATAAAAAGTGTGGAGTGTCTTTACAAGTTCCTGTGAAAGGGTAATCCAATGAATACTGGTACATGTTTCTCCAAAAATAGTCTGATTGCTGGAAAGTGAATCCTAATTTGATATTTAAATATACCCCTTATATTTCTAGCCTTTGTTATTATTTTCTGCCTCTCAGGACAAGATTTCTTTGTTTTGGACAGAATATACACTTCTACTTAGGCAACTAAGAAATGCTTAAGAGCTACATCCTATCACAGACTAATCTTAAACTGAGAGTTGGCCTAACACCCACGGACAGATAATTTTTTTCTTGATATTGTTATGTTTAATTTAAACCCTTGATGCAGCCAGCATTGCAGGACTTTTTTCATCCTTTTTCACTTTCTGTTAAATGTAAATAATCCTTTTAATTTATCGGTATGTTTTTCTATCTGAGTGTTGTTAAACTAGGTTCAAAAGTCTTGTGTTATACAAGAATGTACTGAATGCTTCAGACCTCATAAAGTACCTCACTTATAACAGAAACTCACTTAATCCTGGCAAAATATGTTTAAGAACAGAGCAAGTTGAATCCAAACAATTGCAAAGTTGATTTACATTCCCCTATCTTGTGTGTGTACTTTACAATATTTTTCATTTTACTTTTTTCTTTTGAAATCCATCTCTCCTGCACCTACAGCTCTACCCAAATCTTTAGGTCTAGCAAAACCCGCTTACAAAGATAATTAAGTTACTCTGGTACAGCCTGGTTTGGCTAAATTATGATAGTACTTGATGATCATTTCTTCCTCTGTAAGTTTTTTCACTCATTCATTCAATCATTTATTTACCAAACATAGATGGTAAACGTTTCCAAGGTGCCAGGTGCTAAGAGCTAGGGACAGGACTTTGAATGTGACAGATGAAGCTCCCACCTTCATGCCCCTTTATTGTCAGTGGGAGAAAAATGGAAAATAAATAAGAGAACAAGTAAGTTAACAAGACAATTTTTCATAGCAAAAAAAAAAAAAAAATTCCATTAAAATAATGAAAGCAAGCTTTTGTGGTAGACAGTTAGGAAGAAAATATTTTAGTTAGGATGGCCAGGGAGGATTTCTTTGAGGCTCTTTGAGCAGAGACCTGAATAAGGAGAAACTAGCCGTGAAAGTAACCAGAAGAAAAGTACTGGGAACGGAAAATACCAACCAAACGAAGAGCTTGAGGTAGGGAACAAGCATGACTAGGGAAAAGAGGAAGATCAAAGCCACGTACAGGGAGCAACCCGGGAATGAGGTAGGTGAGGTGCGCAAAGACCAGATCAGGCATGGCTTTAGCAGGCATTTTAAGGAGTTTGGGAGGGGAGTTTGCCTTTAACTCCAAATGTAACAGGAAGCCACTTAGCTTTTCAGCAGAGCAATGATATGATCTGATGGAAAGACTAAAAACATTACTGTGCATGCTGAGAAGAAAACGGACTGCAAGAGAAGATGCTGGCAAAGGCGGAAGGCAATCCAAGTGAGTCATCACGGACTGGCCGAGGGTGATGGTGGCCAGGGCAAAAATAAATGAAGAAATAGGAAAAATATTCTGTAGATAAAGGCAGAAGAACTTGCTGGGGGTTTGTATATGGGACTGGCAGGAAGAGAGAAGCAAAGAACAAGTGAATGTTGGGCGTATGCAACGGGTTGTACGGAGGTGTCATTTTCTGAACCACAGGGAAACTGAAGAAAGATCAGATTTGGCACCAGGAGCCAGAAGTTGGGAACATACAAAGTTAGATGCTAAACAATCAGATAGCATTTGTCAGCTGGCTATTGGGCATAGGAGAGTTTAGTGGTTCCTTATGAGTAACTCTTACTAAGTGATTCGTTCAGCCCATTTATCTATCTCAAAGCTCTACCTTTGAGATGCTTTTTTTCTTTTTTTTTTAATTATTTATTCTTATTGTTAAATCATAGCTGTATACATTGGTGCAATCAAGGGGTACAAAGACCCTAACAGAGTTCAAGGACCAGGCTCTATTTACATAATGTACAATGAGTCCCTCCTGTCCACCTGCAGCCTAGCATGCTCCAAAACAGCCACTGCTGACAACGGTGAGTGTGGTTTGATTTCTGCCTTACACGTGGTATATTGATCTCATTTCTCTCCCCAGAGAGGACTAAGTTGTCAGGGAGTAGGAACTATTTCTTCTTCATTTTTGGATGACCTGCACCAATCTAATATTTATGTAAAACAGATTACCTAAACAGAGATTATGTAAGCAAAATATTATTTAAAAAATCACCCTTTAAGCCAGCTCAAAGACCAAAACTTTGACAACTTTTTTATGAGGCGGATAGATGCCCATTGTTTGCCTGACTTGCATATGTTTTCTCCAGTAATCTGATCAATCAAGTCAAACCTAGTAGCCAAACCAGTTTGGTCAAATAGAAGGAGATTTACCTTAACTGAAATTGGACACTATGTCATTATCATTCTTACCAGACAATTTTACTTTCTGACTTAAAGATAAATACTTCTAAAAATCCACATTTAAATTTTAGTCAGAATGAGAAATAATGAGAAGGGAAGAAAAGAGAGAGCAAAAAGGACAGAAACAGAGAGAGAGACAGGCAGGAGGAGAGCTAGAGAAATATATTGCCATGTCTACAAACATTTAGGACTGGTCCCTCAGTCCTCTGAGGCTGCAATAACAAAACTGGCCCATAAACAACAGAAATTTATTTCTCAATTCTGGAGGCTAAGAAGTCCAAGATTAAAGCATTGACAGATTCAATGTTTGGTGAGGGATCCCTTCCTCACAGATCCTTCTGCTATCACTCTGGCTTTACAGGGTGGAAGAAGCAGGGCCCTTTCTTGGACCTCTGTTATAAATGCACTCATGTAATTCACAAGGGCTCTGCTCCCATGACCTAGTCACTTCCAAAGACCTTATCTCTTAACATCATCAAATTGGGGATCCGTATTTCAACAAACAAATTTCAGGGGGACACATAAACTTTACTAAATAGCAAATGTTAAAAGAATTACCAATAAAATTTTTCTTTTTTTTGAGATAGTCAAGAAATCAAACAAACATTAAGGGAATTTGTGATGATAAGGCCTCTCCTACAAGAAATTCTCAGGAAAGCATTATACATGGATCAGCATGGTGGACACCCACCAGTGTGAAATCACCCAAAACTAAAGCTCACAGCACAAGAAGGACAAGAAAGCAACAAGCCACTACCCAATATGATTAACAAGACAGCATCTCACCTATTAACAATCACTCAGCATACATGGCACAAGTGCTCCACCCAAAAGACACATGAAAAAACACAAAATCAGCATACACAAATCAGTGGCATGTCTATAGCCTGATAACAGTCAAGTTAAGAGTTAAGTCAAAGACTCAATACCTTTTACAATAGTTACAAAGAAAATAAAATACTTAGGAACATATTTATCCAAGGAGGTGAAAGATTTTTACAAGGAGAAAAATAAAACTCTGATGAAAGAAATGACAGATGACAGAAACAAACGGAGAAACATCTTATGCTCACGGCTGGGTAGACTCAACCTTGTTAAAGTCTATATTGCTCAAAGTGATTTACAGATTCAATAAAATCCCTACCAAAATACCAACATCTTATTTCATAGATCTAGGAAAAATAATTCTATGGGGTTTTTTTTTTTTTTTTGAAACCATAAAAGAGCCCAGATAGCTCAATCTTAAGCAAAAGGAACAAATCTGGGGCATCACATCACCAGACTTCAAACTATACCCCCAGGTTATTGTAAATGAAGAAGCATGGTCCTGTACAGAAATGGAGACACAGATGAATAGAATAGAACAGAGAATCCAGCTATAAATCCATCTATCTACAGCCAGCTGATCTTCAACAAAGCAGACGACAACACGCACTGGATCAAAGAAGCCCTATTCCCAAAATAGTGCTGGGCAAACTGCATAGCCACATGCAGAAGACTGAAACGGGACCCTGTCTCTCTCCTGACTTACAAAAACTAATTCAAGATGGATAAAGGACTTAAATGTGAGGCACAAAACCATAAAAATTCTAGAAGAAAACGTAGGTAAAACTCTTTGAGATATTAGCCTATGCAAAGAATTTATGACTAAGACCACAAAAGGCAGTTATGGCAAGAACAAAAATAAATGAATGGGGCTTGATTAGACTACAAGGCTTCTGCACAGGCAAGGAAATACTCAGCAGAACAGACAAACTACAATGTGGGAGAAAACATTCGCAAACTATACGTCCAGTAAAGATCTAAGGTCCAAATCGGCAAGGAACTCAAATGAGCAAGGAAGCCATAACCCCATTAAAAAGCGGGCAAAGACACAAACACCTTCCAAAAGAATACAAATGGCCGACAAATATATGAAAAGCGCTCAAAATTACTAACCATCAAGGAAATGCAAATTAAAATCACAAGGAGATATAACTCTACCCATGTCAGAATGGCTACCAAGAGCCCCTAAACAGTTGATGAATACAAAGAGAAAGGAACGTTTACACACTGTTGGTGGGACTGCAAATCAGTACAACCCCTTTGGAAAACAGTTCTTTTCAAAGAACTGAAAACATTATGGAGATTTCTCAAAGAACTGAAAGTAGACCTACCGTTTGACCCAGAAATCCAGCCCAATAGTGGGCTGGTGGGTATTTACCAAGAGGAAATGAAGTTCTAAAAAGACACCTGCACCAGAATGTTTATGCAGCACAATTAACAACCACAGAGATGTAGAATCAACCCACGTGCCCAACAATTCATGAGTGGATTAACAAAATACGGCATCTATACACACACACAATGGAGTAAGTACTATGTAGCCATAAATTAAGTGAATTAATACATTTTACAGCAATTTGGATGAAACTGGAGACCATTATCCTATCTCAAGAATGGAAAAACAAAAATCACATGTACACTCTAACAGTTTAGAACTAATCAGCAGGCACATATGGGCCCAGAAAGAAGTGAAGGTCATGGGAAATCAGTAAAAGGGAAGGAGGGCAGGGTGAAAACCTACCTCTGAAGTACAGTGAATACCATTTGGGTGATGGGAACACTGAACATCCTGACTTACATTTATACTCCTTTAATATTTTCATATAAAAAATTAAAAGATAAAAGATGCAATATGCAATTAGATTCAATGGCATCAGGTCACACATACTGATGGTGAAAGAAAAGGAAAAACCTGATCACAACCATTTGGCTCTGGTGACTTCTGGCCACCTACTAGCCAATAGTTTGAAATGTCACTCACAAATCTATTTCTTGGTGTCTTTGCAAATCACTGACACTTGAAAAATATGTGCCGTAATTCCAAGTGTATTTTCTGATTTACCATGTAATCCTACATCTAGGAAAGATGAAGTATAGTCTGACAAAGAACTTATTCAGAAAAATTTAATTTTGCATATATGCCATTTATTCAACATTGTGCAAACATGTTTATTCTTTCCTCAACACAATAGATTAATTTATGAAGGTTTAAGAACCTTTAAAATTCCTGTTACTGGCACTTACACTTCCCAGCTTTTTAATATCTTTGCTAACATAGTATTAAAAGTATTTGATTATGTTTGATATAACTTTACTAAAATTTCAATGTATCTATAAATTAATGATTTTATACTCTGAAGTACTTACTATTGTTTTTTAAAATAGGAATGTTACCTTATTTTCCTTTTTTATAAAGCAATTAACCTTGGTGAGAATCTCCCAATTTGCTAACTTTCAGAAGAATTTTCATTTCATTTCCTTACATTAAATTTGGAGTCGCTGCTCTCATGATTGTATAAATGCTTTACTGGTTATAAATTTGGTTCAAAATTGTTGGTTAGTTTCCAGAGAGAATGTCGAAGAAATAGTGAATAAAATGTGTGTAGGGGTAGGGGGTGTTCTTTTCTGCAAAAAGTACAGAGTCTTACTCAAATTATTTCAATTAATAAGGACGGAATTGGTAGAATGAACATGGAAATGAAGGAAATAAGAATCCTAGGCACATAATTTAAATGTCAAGGGATTTACAAATGCATCCAGACACTGTAGGAAGAAGAGATGCCACAGCCCTGTAGGCCTTCGTGGCTCCAAAAAGCAGCTCAGGAGCCCAGGCGGCTCTGACAATCTGTCCCCTCCCACAGCAGGGACCCCGGCACCTGACTCCTCTTCTGCCACTCACATCACTCACTTGCTATCTTCTAGCTACCAATTCACTAATTTTCTCCCTCCTTCCCTATTCAAATTCCTGATAAAAGGAGAATCTAATTGGACCTGCTAATTACCATCCACCTTTTCACAACAACTTAAGGTGTTCATCCTGCCACTGGGATACATGAGTGATCAGTTTCCAGGGTAAGGAACACAGACCCCCGCTGCTTTCTCAGCCAAGCCTCAGGAAAATGGCAAATGGAAAGTATTGGAACAACCATCTTGCAATCAAGAAGAAAAAGATTTAAAAAAAAAAAAAAAAGGCACGGTGAATGTTGATTATACAAAATGAAGCCATTTCAAATCCATGTCACACCCAACTAAAAGGCAGTCAGGAGGCCATTGGGAAGGGCAGTCAGGTCCCTGTTCTAGGAGCTAATTTTCCACCGCAACACAAAATCCACAACGACTGTAACTACAACTTGAACTCTACCTTAGAAATGAAAACAATGTAACCTAAATATTTATACCCTCCCATTAACCTAAAATTTTAAAAAATGATCTACTCCTTGAGGCCACCCACCATCAGAGCTCACCAGCTTCTTCAAGGCAGCCAGCACCAATTACTTTTATTTCAAAACTATTTCTCTAAACTTCTTTTTCCCTAATAAAAGCCAAGTGTTCCTCTGTGCTCTTCAGACACATCTAGAAGGCACTGAATTGCAATTCTGTTAATACTTTTGTATATTATTCCCAAGTAAACTCGCTCCTCCCTTGGAAATTCTTCTCTGCATATTTTTATTTCAAGTGAACATCACATCCTGATAATGGCAGAGAAGAAAACTAGAATTTTCCTCCAGCATTCTGCTAGGAAGGAATACCTTCCTCCCATCTTCTCATTACCTGAGAAAAATTAACAACCTTTAAAAAATTAATCATTTTTAATTTGGTTTTCTTTAAGCATTGGAATATATTGCCCAATGAAAACTGCTAGAGTGAAACATCCTCTTGAAACAATGTGAGGCAGCATTCATCCGACACCAAATGTCCATGTACATTATATTCCTCCATCATTTTATTTAAAATAAATCATTTTACTGCCATTTTATTCTCTGCCTATTAATAGCAATGACCCCCAGAGCACATCCCTTGGATTTAAGAAATTCCATCTAGTCCCATGTCTTTAATTACACCCTGTATGTTCAAAGCTATTGTATCACACTAGGACAGACCTCCCAAACAAAGTCCATACTGTCATATTCAGCCCCAGCAACTGCACACATGAACGTAATCTTTAGTGATATAAGACACTTAAAACTCATCATTTTCCTCTCTAAACCTGATCTCCCTCTGTTCTCTAATTTGTATAATCCAACAGTCCCTCCAATACTTTCTGCTCACTGCACAGAGACAGGTCTTTCTAAAAAGCAAAGATTATCTGATTTTCCTTTGTAAATTAGTGTGGTGATTCTTCATGACTTTGGGGATGATACAAATTCAGTAAGTCCAAGGTTCTATGAGTCTTCAGACTCATCTTTAACTACATCTCACCCTAAGCTCCAGGGATGGGGCAATTCCTAGCACACGGTGCATTTGCACACATGTGTACCTTTTAATTCACTCTTCCTTATATTCACTCTTCCTTATATAGTCCTTATATCTGGACTAAGGATTCCCCTGTTGTTTCGATTCCAATCTTATCCTACTTTAACTTCCAGACAATTTCAAGAATCATTTCAGATGTCACCAATAGAAATAACAGTTATATGTTAGTCTATTCCCTATCAGTATTATTAAAATAAATAATAAATGGAAAGATTCAAGAGATATATGATGTTACTCTCACAAATGAGGGGGAAAAAATGGTTCCAAGAAGTTTAAATGACATTCCTGTGCCCAAGTAAATAAAAGAAAGATGTATTCCTATTTTGTTAATCAATTAATTTTATGTTTTATAAAAGAAAAAACAATGTATTCTTAATACTTCCAGGTGTTGGCTCAGCGTCTGTAGCACAGGGGTTATGGTGCCAGTCACATACACCAAGGGTGGTGGGTCTGAACCCGGCCCGGGCCAGCTAAACAACTGCAACAAAAAAATACCTGGGTGTTATGGCAGGTGCCTGCAGTCCCAGCTACTTGGGAGTCTAAGTCAAGAGAATCACTTACGCCCAAGAGTTGGAGATTGCTGTGAGCTGTGATGATACAGCACTCTACAGAGGGTGACATAGTGAAACTCTGTCTCAAAAAAAAAAAAATCCCAGGTGTTAGTAACTTAGAAATACCCTATATAGGCTTTAAATTCCCATTGTATTTTTCATTCTTTTGAAAGTAATATTGACCACTCCATTGCCATGAGCTTAATGATTAATATGTAGCTTAAGTATACATATAGCTTTTAAAGTTAGGAGATATTGAAAGGACTTTAGCAAATATTTGTGAAAAGGGAAGGACGGATCAGTTTTTACCGTGAAGATGATATTAGGTTACAATTTACCCAGGTTGGTTAGTGAAGGAAAAGTCAGCACCTGTTTTGAGAAACACAGAGTGCAGGGATCAGATGTTGTTTCTATGAAGGTACAAAGAGCCTGCTAATTGCCTAATACTCTGTTCCACTGCCAACCCTTATGATAACTGCACTAGAAATACTGAGAAGTTATGACGTGCTGTTTATTATTTATGCCCTTTGGAAAGCTGAGCTCAAAAGAAGGTCCGTTGTCTCACCGAAGACCTTTATTTTAACCCACTAGCCGGCTGAGACCACCAAGGAATAGCGCATTTTAGGGAAGCTGTAAGGTCAAGTAAATTTATGCTGATGTATTGAAACTTCATAGGAATAAGTGTGTATTTGAGTGTTCACAATAAAACACCAAATTATCTCCACCTTAATAGCTACTAAATTGCTTCCAGGAACCTTAAAAGAGTTTTGCAAACATTGGCAGGCTTATATGTATAGCATTGTATGAAAAAAGAGGTTAAACACGGACAATATACAGATAAATTAGCAGATAGATGGAACACTAAATTATTATTAGAGAACAAAACAGCGAAATGATACATCAAGCAATGATTTGACAAAAGTAAAACAGTAAGTGGAATCCAGATTCTGCAGTGTAATTCAGATTGTGCGATTAAGATTAGTTGAATTCCATTCATACAATGTATGTTGAAATAGGAGAAATTGGGATGAGTAAAAATAATCAATTTCAATATTGTTAGAGTGAAATTGTGTGCAATGTTTTCTTAATATTGAAAGTAATTTAAACATGTATTCCTAAATTCATTTTTCCATTATTGATTTTATTCACTTTCTCCTTTTTATGTAAATTATGTTTGTCATATTTTTCAAAAACCATTGATTATTGGGTTTCCCTCAGACAAGTAATCAATTTCTAAATTTATCAATTTTCTTGTTTTGTCTATTTTCCAGGTTATTGTTTCTCATTCGCCCTTTACTCCTTTGACATAAAAGCTGTTCTTCTTATAGGATAGGAAGCCAAACAATTTCTTAATTATTGTCAGGGTTCTGAGTGTGTCATTTTGGCATAATGCTTTCCCTTGAGCTTTTAGAATGAGAACACTTTTACCTTTTCTGGAGAATTTTCCCATTAGTCCATAGTCCTTTCAAAAAATGTTTATTTTTCATTTTCATAGGTCAATGGTTAAATTCTTAATTCAATGATTTTTTTTTAATTATATGTTTGAACATATCTCAGGTCTTGAATTTGCTCTTGAGCAGCTCTTTAGATAGATTTCATGTTTTGATATGGCATAACTTCATTGCTATTTTCTCTAAATAGTGTGAAGTTGAGTTTGGATTTTATTTCGTATCCAGTAGTAATTTAGATGAGTGTACTTAATATTTTATTTTTTTAATGTATACAAATTTTTTAATTATTTATTTTTATAGAAATATCTGGCCTGTAGGTACAATTTGCTTTATTTGTTGAGTTTTTTATAATATTCCACAATTATTTTTTCTCCTTAGTTTTTGGTACACTTCTATCACCCTTTAGATGGATTATTTCATCTTATTTCAAGGTTATATATTCTGCTAAATGATTTATGACTGATATTGTCATTGTCAACTACTTGTTGAGATAAAAAGATATATCCTGCTTAATGATTTGTCTTCAATTATATTTTTAGAAATTTAATACTGCACCATTTGCCTTTTGTTTCTACTTGCCTATAAGCTTTCATTGTTTCTTTATTTTTTAATCACCTCTGTCACTACTTTCAGATGTGCCTTTTATAAGATGCACTTTGTTGAAATACCTTTTTTTCAATCAATATGAAAAAATTGCTATGCAATAGGGAGTATTAACCTATTTGTGTTTATTTTTTCACTGATACAACTGTTCTCTCATTTAACATTTCCTTTTTCATTTAATTATACTCTTAACTTTTTGCATTTTATTATAGACTATATATTCTTAGATTTATCTAGTAGAGTGATGTAGAAGAAACATACTGTTTTAAAAGATGCTGCTAATTACATTAAGATTAAACAAATAAAAATACTATGATTTCTCTTATTATCAAAAGCAATATGAAGTTGACTTACCTCTATCTGAAATGGGAATTTACTGAGTCTTTCTTCCCTCTCTTCCACATTTATTTAATATAAATCTAATCTTGGGAGTTCAATTATAGTTACATCAAATTATTATTTTCAATGTAACACGTGTTCTCATATGAGAACTACTTTTAAAATTTACAATACTTTAAACCAATATGTAAAATAATTACTTATAAGTTATTTTTGTTGAAATGTTTTCCATGTTGATCCCATTCCTTCAGAAGCATAAATTCCTCATCTTTGGTTATAAATGTTTATTTCTCTGTTGTCTTGTACATGTCTTGAATTATTTCTTTCTTCAGAAGCCTGTTTTGAACAAATATTTTCTTTACTATGCTGTATCTGAGTAAATCTTTACCCTTCAAAACTCTGTAAATGCTAACCCAATATCTCCTAGCAATTTCACTTCAGAGGGAGGAAAATAAAAAAAAAGCTTAACCTAACCTGTTTTAATTAACCACAATCAAATTCAGTACTATTTTGGTTTCAGGCATCCCCTGGGGGTCCTGGAACATACCTCCGCAGACGGGACTATTATACCTTCACTTCTTAGAACATAACCCTGCAGACGGGACTACTGTACCTTTACTTCTTATGTCCATGAAGCATTTTCTCAATATACCTGTAATTCTTTCTATAACTCAACTGAGAGTCATTTGAAATACTGGTGTGAACAGAATGGACAGATCCTCTCTCTAAAGGAATATACTTACCATGATGTCTACCCCAATCAGCTTTTAATGAGGACATCCCAGCATGTCAGCTATGTGAGTGTTCACAGCCAAACACCACACACAGCTTTAAATTTCATCATAGTGAAACATGTAACATAGATCTCCTTATTCAGATCTATGACTATCTTGTTTTCTTTTTCTCCTTCCTGATGTTAAAGCACAATGTTAAATGGAATTTTAAAACCTATCATTAGTTATACATGTATATAAAGAATCTAAGTACCATAGGATAAAACTGCTATCTATTCACTAAGAAAGAAGCCAATCACTTCAAAATAAATGGGGCAATAGTTACTAAAATTAATTTATACTAATTAGTTTAATATTAAGTGTGATCACTACTGCATAGGTACACCATTTGTGGTTGTTCTTCAGAGTAATGTTGTTCTTGGAAGAAGGAGACTTTCTCAGACAGTTCCTGGAGGATGATTCGCATATAACGCATGACCACTGGAGAGCAGTGAGCGTGTGTGTACATTGGAATACTCATTGACACCAAGAGCAGACATCACAACTCAATGGAGCTGTCAATCAACTTAGGTACAGATCAGCTGCCGATCAGATTAGGAGTTTCTAGTACAGTAATGTGCCGCTTACAGCAGGCATGAGCTCTGAGTTCTGAAAAATGTGCTGTTAGGCGATTTTGTTGTTGGGACAGCCTGCTACACTCCTAGGCTGTATAATACAGCCTATTGCTCCTGTATAACATGTTACTTAATGAATACTATAGGCAATACTATAGGCTACAAACCTGTATAGCATATTACTGTACTGAACACTATAGGCAATTACTACACATAACATAATGGTAAGTATTTGTGTATCCAAACATATTTAAACATAGAAAAATTACTGTAAAAAACATGAAATGTTTTAAACTGGATAGGGCAGCTTCATTATATTACTCCAAAACCACCATCATCTAGGCAGTTCATCTTTGACCAAAACGTCCTTATGCAGCACATGACTGGATTCTCATTTAACCTTTCCACCTCATGAATGTACAAACCCAGGATGTACATTCTGCATACAGGCTCCATGAATGAGCCTTCTCTTTCATTAGATGAGTTTCAAGCTCTTCAACATTGCTTGACCAATACTAGTTTTTGAAAAAATTGGCAAATTCATACCCTAACCCATTATCCTTCCTTCTTAGTGATAGAGTCTTAGCTGAGCACAGTCACTTGAAATACACTAAAAAGACTGCCCAACATTCCTCACAGCTAGTGGGGACCCTATGACTAAATCCTCGTCGACAGATGCCAGTAGAAGTGTTTTGTAGAACTTAAGGAAAATTGCTTGCCTAGAGTTGCCACTGCTAGTTGAAGCCTGTAGGTTTCATAATGCCTTTCTTCCTTCTGCAAAGGAATGAAGACTGAAGCCAGGCAGCACGGCGTGATGACCCTAAGGAGGGAAGCCACATCCTTGCATGGGGTGAAGGAGAGCTCTTTATTCTTGACAGGACAGTAATGCCACATACAGGGGGCAGGGGGAGCAGCATGTCCCAAGCCAAGCTCTCCTGGATTTTTCCTTCTACCTCCTTCATTGATTCCTTCTGTGGCTCAACCAGCATGTTCAGCGGGAAATGAGGCACAGCAAGGAGGCCTCAGCCAAGTTTTCCCCTTGGCCCGGAGTTGAGCTCCATACAGTGAGGATTGAGTAACTTAACAAATACATTATGAATAGAAAGACCAGGTTTCTAAATGTCAGAGGAAGGACTTATAAATATGAAAAAGGCGGCTGAGTAACAGCTTCCCTGTAACTGGGCTTGGCGAATCTGGGGAGACAAGACTCCAGACATCTCTGGCCGGTGGGACCTGCCTATGATCATCCCTTTGAGGATACAGAGAGCCAGCAAGGGACTTCTGGACCCCAGGAG
>CAUYPK010129437.1:0-14441 GCA_963574355.1 Loris lydekkerianus | reverse complement strand
CTAGATGATTTATATCTAGATTTCTATTTCTGGAGACAACAGCAAAGCAATAGATAGGGAGGAATAAAGAGAGAATAGAAAGGACAAACATGTACCTGTGCAAGATGCACTGTATGTGTAATCCCACCAATCACCCTCCCTTCGTCCATTCTCCTCCCTAAATGTTAATATCTTTTCTGCTACTAAATAACCCTGTGACCTTGGATGAGTCACTTAATCTTTCTGGGCTTTGGGCGGCGCCTGGTGGTTCAGTGGATAGGGCGCTGGCCCCATATACTGAGGTTGAACCCGGCCCCGGCCAGCTAAAATAGCAGTGACAACTGCAACAAAAAATAGCTGGGTGTTGTGGCAGGCGCCTGTAGTCCCAGCTACTTGGGAGGCTGAGGCAAGAGAATCACTTAAGCCCAAGAGTTGGAGGTTGGTGGGAGCTGTGACGTCATAGCACTATACCAAGGATGACCAAGTGAGACGCTGTCTAAAAAAAAAAAAAAAAAAATCTTCGGGCAGCGCCTGTGGCTCCAGGAGTAGGGCGCTGGCCCCAGATGGGGGTGGCGGGTTCAAGCCTGGCCCTGGCCAAAACTGCAAAAAAAAAAAACTTCTTGGGTTATACTCACCATAAAACAGGAAGGTTGAACTCTTACCACTTTTGTCACTAAGGTTCTCGTATCTTATAATTCTAAAACATATCTGTCATTAGGTCAGTGCAGTGGCCAATAAAGCCTCATCTGTTGATCTTCATATTTAACACAATGCAGGATATAGCAATTCTAGAATCAAGGAAGTTAGATATTTGTGCTAGCCACTAATGGAGAAGTAGCAGGCATTCATAAGATTTAGTGTGTCCACGAGGCTGAACTGAAGGAAGAGGCTCCAAGAAACCAGTAGAAGGAAGATAGCTTTTACTGGCAAGCCAGAGCCCAGAATAAATCCCCCCCCCCCCTTTTTTTTTCCTTGAGACAGAGTCTCAAGCTGTCATGGCTCACAGCAGCCTCTAACTTTTGGACTTAAGCAATTCTCTTGCCTCAGCCTCCCAAGTAGCTGGGACTATAGGCACCCACCACAATGCCCAGCTATTTTTTGGTTGTAGTTGTCATTGTTTGGCAGACCCCGGCTGGATTTGAACCCTCTAGCTCCGGTGTATGTGGCTGGCACCCTAGCCACTGAGCTATAGGCGCTGAGCCATAAATTTCTCTCTATTTTTTTTTTTTTTTTGGAGACAGAGTCTCACTCATTCGCCTTGGGTAGAGTGCGGTGGCATCATAGCTTACAGCAACCTCAAACTCTTAGGCTTGAGCAATCCTCTTGCCTCAGCCTCCTGAATACCTGGGATTGTAGGCACCTGCCCCAACAATTGGTTAGGTTTTTTTTCTATTTTTAGTAGAGAAAGGGGTCTGACTCTTACTCAGGTTTGTCTTGAACTTCTGAGCTCAAGCAGTCCACCTGCCTCGGCCTCCCAGAGTGCTAGTGTTACATATGTTAGCCACTGCACCTGGCCTAGAATAAATTTTTGAAGAGAAAAAACCAAGAGCCTAAGATTCATGAAAGCAAATGTCTAATTCTCCATTGATTTTACACAATAGCAATAAAGTATCAGAGTTTGATAATTGACGTTAATGATGGTTTATGTATCATTAAAAGTTTAAAATTACATTGAATTTAATGAACTTTAAAGCCTAGAAATGCTTGTTATATTTTGGAGACATTTTTGTAAAATGGTTGAAATAAAAATTATTCCTCGAATCAGCTGTTACAAGAAAATTCATCCAGGTGGAGCTCCTTATTCCCACTGGTACTAAAACAGTTAAGAATTGCTAGGCTGTCTTTTCTGTGGTTTGGTCAAATGGCAATTTGTAAAAGAAAAAATGAAGTCAGGAAAAAAATGAGTGCGCTTTTAAACTAATGACTTTCTTGCCCTTTAGCCTCCTTTTACTGTAGATAGTTTAGAGTTGACCCCTTTGTGGTGTTGACCTTAGTATTAAAGAAACCACTTTTCCCAATTGTGATGGAAGAACAAAACTGTATTTGCAATTACTCTTATGAATTTATTTCTTTATATACATGGAAGTTGAATACTGAAAAACTTGATTTTTCGCCTTTGTGGATAATGATGTTTAACTGGTATAATTATGTGACCTTGAAAATCTGCTACTTAGTTATAGGATTTAAATTTAATGTATAATTGATACTTTTATTAGGCATAATTTTTTTCAGGTTTTAAAAAATACCTGCATTGACATATTTGTATAATGTTAAGGTGTAAAATAATGTAATGGATATTTTATTTTCTAGGGTTTAAAAATGTATTAAATAGGGCCTGGTGTGGTGGCTCACCCTTTCCTAGCACTCTGGGAGGCTGAGGCAGGTAGATTGCCTGAGCTGACAGGTTCCAGACCAACCTGAGCAAGAGCGAGACCCCCATCTCTAAAAACAATTAGCCAGGCACTGTGGCAGGTGCCTATAGTTCCAGCTACTAGGCAGGCTGATGCAAGAGAATCACTTTGAGCCCAAGAGTTTGAGGTGGCTGTGAACTATGATGCCACAGCACTCTACCCAGGGTGACAAAGTGAGACTCTGTCTTAAAGAAAAAGAAAGCTAAATATAAAGTTACCATGTGACCCGGCAATTAGTTCTACTCCTAGATATATACCCAAGGTAATTGTTAAGATAAATCTACACTAGGGCAGCGTCTGTGGCTCAAGGAGTAGGGTGCCAGCCCCATATACCGGAGGTGGTGGGTTCAAACCTGGCCCTGGCCAAAGAAAAACTGCAAAAATAAATAAATAAATAGATAAATAAATAAATCTACACTAAAACTATACACAGATGTTTGCAGGATCATTCATTATTCCTTATGGGCCAAATGTAGAAACAACCTGATGTCCATCAGCTGATGAATGGATTAACAAAATGTTATATATACTCATACAATGGAATATTATTCATAAAAAGAAACAAGATTGTGAAACATGGTATAACATGGATTAGCTTTCAAAACATACTAAATCAAAGAAGGCCAGACACAAAGACCACATATTGTATGCTTCCATTAATGTGAACTGTCCAGAATAGGCAAATCCATGGAGGTGGAAAATAAATTAGTGGTTATCTAGGGCTAGAGGAGAATTGGGGGAGTAGTTGCTAATGGGAGTAGGGCTTTGTTTTGGGATGATGAAAATGTTCTGGAATTAGTGGTGATACATAATTGAGTGAATATACTAAAAATCACTGTAATATCACTTTTAAAGGGTGAATTTTATGGTATGTGAATTGTATCAGTAAAACTGTTACTTAAAAATTAATAACCAGGCCAGGTGCATCGCTCATGGCTGTAATCCTAGCACTCTCCGAGGCCAAGATGGGTGAATTGTCCTGAGCTCACAGGTTTGAGACCAGCCTGAGCAAGAGTGAGACCTTCTCTCTAAAAGTCTAAAAATAGCCAGACATTGTGGTGGATGCCCATAGCTCTACCCTACTTGGGAGGCTGAGGCAGGAGAATCTCTTGAGCCCCCAAGAGTTTGAGGTTGCTGTGAGCTGTGACACAATGGCACTCTACCCAGGGTATCAGAGTGAGACTCTGTCTCCCCCCCCCAAAAAAAATCAATACTTTTAAAATATACAGTGTTCTGTTTTCTCTCTCAAAACGATTTTTAAAAAAGTTTTTATCTGGGCTCAGCACTGGTAGCTCAGCGGCTAGGGTGCCAGCCACATATACTGGAGCTGGCGGGTTTGAATCCAGCCCAGGCCTGCCAAACAACAATGACAACTATAACCAAAAAATAGTTGGGTGTTGTGGTGGCCACCTATAGTCCCAGCTACTTGGGAGGCTGAGGCAGAAGAATCCCAAGAGTTGGAGGTTGCTGTGAGCTGTGACGCTACAGCACTCTACCAAGGGCAACATAGTGAGACTCTGTCTCCAAAAAAAAAAACAAAAACAAAAGGCTGGGCGTGGTGGCTCACCCCTGTAGTCCCAGCGCTGTGGGAGGCCGAGGTGGGTGGATTGCCTGAGCTCAGAGGTTGGAGACCAGTATAACCAGCAATGAGCCAGAGTAAGACCCCGTCTCTACTAACGTCAAAAATAGCCGAGCATCGCCAGAGGAAGAAGAAAATGAACAACAAAAAAGAGTACTTCAAACAAAAAGAAGAAATGTACAAGGAAGTTGAAATAAAAAAAAAAAAATTTTAAACAAAACAAAAAAAACCCGAAAGATTTTGTCTGTAGGGCCAGGCACAATGGCTAGGATTACAAGTCCTAGCACTTTGAGAGGCCAAGCTGGGTGCATTGCTTGAGCTCAGGAATTCAAGACCAGCATGAGCAAGAGAGGCTGAGACCCTGTCTCTACTAAAAACTCAGGCAAGACAATCTCCTGAGCCCAAGAGCTTGAGGATACTGTGAACTGTGACACCATGCCACTCTACCCAGGGTGTCAGAGTGAGACTGTTTACCCCCTCCCCCAAAAAAAGTTGGAATTAGGATTAAGTCAGCTCATGCTTTGCAAGTGATCACCAGTGCTTCTCAATTCTTTCTGTAATATTTATTGGCTTTCCTCTTTATCATTTAAAAAAGATTTCCTGCAGTTTGTTGAAGAAACCCAGTGTAGTTTCCTAGTATGAATTTTGCTGATTGTAGTCCCAAGATGTCTATTAACACAGTCCTCTGTTCTTTCTTTACTACATTGGTTGTTAGAACTAGAGTTTCAGTCAGTTTTAGGCATAATGTTTTTTTTTTTTGGGGGGGGGGCGGGGAATTGGGGAAATGCAAGAATACATTATGGGGGTATAGTGGTGTTTAGAGGATCCATAATGCCTGTTTTCTTACTTTTTTGTGATGACAGAATCCATTGATCTTTGCCTAGTCCTATTAATTTTGGCTTGCTAATTGTGGTAATCTAATTCTTATTCCTTCCGGAATTAGTACTGCTTTCTAAGAAGTTTTAAATAAGATACATTATTAGGAAATCTTTTTTATTAAGCTAGTAGAACTAGACAGTTAATGAATTTTCTTGTAAGAAAATAAGTAGTTTGGGATTTTATTATAAACCATCAAGTGCTTTTGGTGATAACAACTCTAGGTTAATTTTGAAACTTTAACAGCTATAGTGGGGATTATTTTAGGAAAATATAAATAAAAAAATTTATATTTTAAGCTTTACTTGGTTTTAAATTTTGTCCCTAAAGTTCTTTTTTTTTTTTTTTTTTTTGAGACAGAGTCTCACTTATTAACCCTTGGTAGAGTGTCATGGTGTCACAGTTCACAGCAACCTCCAAATCCTTGGGCTTAGGCAATTCTCTTGCCTCAACCTCCTGAGTAGCTGGGACTATAGGCGCCCGCCACAATGCCTGGCTGTAAAGTTCTTTTTTTTTAAAATTTCAGATTAATGTGAGGGTACAATTAGGTTACTATGTTTGCATTTGTTAGGTAGAGTTCCTGTTGTAGTTGTGTCCCACCCCAGGAGGTGTTCCACATATCCTTACATTGTGCCTATTCAGTGGGAGCATATCTATCTTTCTCCCTCTTCCCTTCTTTTCCTCCTCCTTCCCCTCCCTTCATCCCCCTCCCCCTTTTTTTTAGACGGGTCTGGGTTTGAACCCGCCGCCTTCGGCATATGGGCCGGCACCCTACTCCTTTGAGCCACAGGCGCTGCCCCCCCATCTTTTTTTGTTTGTTTTTGGAGATGAAGTCTTGCTCAGTTGCACTGGGGTTGAGTGCTGTGGTGTCATAACTCACAGCAACCTCAAACTGTTGGGCTCAAGTGAGAATCTTGCCTCAGCCTCCTGAGTAGATGGGACTAGGCATGAGCTATAGCACCCAGCCCCTCCCCCTATCTTGAATTGAATTTTTTCTCTGGTGTGGGCGTGTTTCAGATTGTCTACTGGCTTCATATTATATTGAGTACATTGGTACTACTAGTATAGAGTACATGCCTTTTCCATGCTTGTGATACTTTACTGAGAAGAATGTGTTTCAACTCCATCCAGGCTAATATAAAAGTTCCTTATTTATTTGAAATTTGTGTAAGTTTAGTTATTACACACTTTCGAGGGGAATTAAAAGTATAGAAATTTATAGTTCTATATTCAGGTTTGGCAAGTGAAGTTACTGATCTAAATGTTAATGAAAGTGCAAGTCATTCCTTGCCCTCTTTTCCAATTTTGGGCAGCCATGACATTTTTTTACCACTTGGTGGCAGCATATCACAGTTTGAAAGTTATTAAGCCTCTTGATAATGCTCTGTGCCTGTGGCTCAAGAGGCTAAGGCGCCCTCCACATACACCTGAGCTGGTGGGTTCGAATTCAGCCTGGGCCTGCCAAACAACAATGATGGCTGCAACCAAAAAAGAAAAAATAGCCGGGCATTGTGGCGGGCAGCTGTAGTCCCAGGGGGGCAGAGGCAGGAAATAGCTTGAGTCCAGGAGTTTGAGGTTGCTGTGAACTGTTATGCCATGGTACTCTACCCAGGGCGACAGCTTGAGGCTCTATCTCTAAATAAATAAATAAATAAATATAGATAAATAAAATAAAAGACAAGTGGGAGTAGAGAGTTATTGCTTAATGGGTATAGGGTTTCTGTTGGGGGTAATTAAAAACATTTGGAAATAGTGGTGATAGTTGGACACCATAGTGAACATAATTAATGCCACTGAATTAAGTGGTTATGCACAACAAGAACATTGAAAAAATGGTTAAGATGGTGAAGTTTATGTTATGTATACTTTATCACAATAAATACAGAAATTAGAGGGATACCCTCTTGATAGTACATGATAGCATATAAATAGAGAATTCAGTAGCATGGCTCTTATGAAAAGAATTAGTATATGTTTTTCAATACTATATACTTTCTGGAGAGAAATAATCTAGGCCAGCCTTTAAGTCAGTGAGCTTCCAAAATCACATTGAACAGCAAAACCACAATAAGTAAGACACTATAAGAACTCTGATATACTGAGGAGTCTGGAAAGCTTCTTTCATCAAGCTGAGTAACGTCCCTTGCTCTTGTCCTGATGTAGGACCCCCAGATGTTTCAAGCTCAGGGGGAACTTCTTCATAAATAGGGATATAGAAAAAATTAATAGCTAAAAAGCCATTATTGATCAGTTACAAGTTTTTCTAGAAGAGACCCAGGTACCAGTTTTGCTTTAACTGGCTTATCTTTTGAGTCTGTTTCAACATGAAATTACAGACTAGAACTTGGGGTGGGGTGGGTGGAGAGCATATTCTGGAGAATACTGCAGAGTAAAAACATCTTAGTGTTCTAAATGCTGTGAGTTTCAGAGCTGGAAGGCATCTTACATTATCTAGTTTATCTCTTCATTTTGAAGATGTGAAAACTGAATTGCAGAGAAATTGGTTTTAATAATGCCACATAGCTAGTCAGCCAGTGGTAAGGCTGGGCTGTTGGTGCTATATCATTACTACTTTATAGCAATGTATCGTATGTGGGCTTCAGTATTTCAGTGAAGGATTACCCTCTTCCAGTTAAGAACTCAGCTCAGAAGGAGCTGCTGCTCTTGGTTGCCTGTGACAGTAGTTAATGTGCTTGGTCAAAACAAAACCCAGTTATGAAGTTCAGTTGAATGAATTTTTACTTAGGTCTCTTAATACAGTTAGATTTTTCCAGTGTTAAAATCTGAAACTTCCCCTTGTTCTATGTCCAAAGATCATTGATTTTAAGAGAAAGCGAATGGTATCTGGCCATTCTTTTCTGTGTATACGTTTCTGTTACTTAATAGTTATTTTAAATATTTATTTTAAATATTGTACTAAGTATGCTAAAAGAGTTTGAGAGTCCAAATTATGAAAAAAATTTGTGTTTTCATTAAGCTGCTCTGGTTGCTTATTTCTCAGCACTTAATTTAGCAGATTTTAACTGCCCATTAAGTGGTATCATACTTTACCAAATGCACACACATCCAGGGCTTGATGTGTGTAGCTGTTAACTGTTAATTTGGAATGCTTTAAAGGTAGCAGAATTTTAGCTAGAATGTTCCTTCTGAGTTCTATAGTAAATGTATATGTATCATGGTTTTTCATTCAGAACTGTTTAACACCCGTGTTTTCAGAAATGTGCTGCCTTTGTTTATCAGGACATGTAAGTTGTGGCTTCTCCTTTGAAGCAGTGTTTGGTCTAGAAGGAAAGGGAAAGCAATGTGATGTATTGTGACAGACGCATGTAGAGGTCTGTGGCAGCACAGAGAAGTGTCTAAATTGGGGTATTAGGTCATAGTGCTGAGACTCAAGTCAAAATTTCTAGCCATACTTAATCACAAGAGCTTAATCAGTCTAACTTGATACGTATTTAGATTTTAGATCTAGTTTTTATTTTAATATAAAGAAATAAAGTTATGCCCAAACCAGCTCGTCCCATATTTTTTTCCCAAGAAGCACAGGGTAACATTTCACATAAACTGTCATTCTGAATTCATATTGCCCTCAAGTCTTAGAGATTGTTAGGTGAATCGCCACTGTTTATATGAGCACTTTATGTTAACTCCTTTCCCCTCAGACACCAGTAACAGAAACTAACTGTTCATGTGATAAAAATCAGTGTAACACTTTTTGTACTTGAAGAGCCAAAGTTCCAGCACCTGCTTAGCACTTAGGAGGGCTAACCCACGGAGAAACTCCCTGATTGAGCAAAGGCTCAGTTGTACACATGAACCACCCAGAACAGTGTGGGAGTAATTAGCTCATTACAAAGCTTAGTAGACTTTCCTGCTCAAGAGCCAAAAATTTTGTTTGGTGGGAGATAAGGAAGACAAAGACTAGATTAAAACAGAATGAATATGGTAGTTCAAAACAATTTAAGTCCCTAAATTCTGCACTATGTGGGAATAGCTCTCATGGTCCATGTCAAGGTGAAATGTCTTAAGCCAGCATTATTGAAAAGGAGAAGAATCTTTCCCTAGGCTGTCATGTTAATGACATAGGTTGATTTGTAAAGAAAAATGTTAGCTAACAGCTAGTTCTCTCTCCCTTTACACTACCCAGCTCTTTATTCTGGCTTCTGGTTGGTTTGAGTCCCTGGTCTTAGCATGAACTGTCTGTACTGCCTCTCATTCCAACTCTAACTTATTCATAAACATCTCTATACCGGTGTACATTCCAGTGCCTTAATACATATACAGAGACTCGTTACGCAAACTCAAATTGAATATAAGGTCTGATACAGAAATTTGTGAAATTATTATCATGAAAAAGAATGGAACAAATATGTCCATTTAATTATCCATTTAGCAAATAACCATTATTGAAAAGAAAAAAATTACGTGAAATCATACTGTCTCAAAACTGGGGACACATAGCCATAAAATCTTCTCCAGATGTCTCTTTACCTACCTGGTTCAATTTCTCTACCATGTTCAAATTTTACCAGAAGGCATTTTATGATTAATTTCATCCTACCTGGATTTTTTTTCTGTTCTTTGGTTCCAGTATTTGCTATTTATTGCTGATAAGTTGTCTTTAAGTTCATACCCTCTGCCATGTTGAAGCATCATATATAACATGCTGTCTCATATAAAAAAAAGATGGTTTGCCCTTGTGGATACTGAACCTTAGTGGGTTCAGTGTGTCCTGGGTCCACTAGTATAATCCGAGAGATTTGAGCCTTTGTAGTCTAAACAGGATTTGCATGGCCTGAGGGGTAATGGATTAAGCAGAGTGTATCATCCAGTAATCTCTATAGATGGCTGTGAAGAAAGGGAAATGGTTCTTAAAGTTGCAATATGAAATTATGCTGTTTTCAGGTTAGTAAAGAGCGCTAACAGCATTGTTTAGAGAGGGGGATATTCCTTGTTTGTTCAGATTTTACTCTTTAGAGTAAAATTTTAAGCTTTTTTTTTTTTTTGAGACAGAGTGTCTGTCACCCTTGGTAGAGAGCTGTGGAGTCATAGCTCACAGCAGCCTCAAACTCTTGCTTCAACCTACCAAACAGCTTGAGACTATAGACACCTGCCATAACACCTGGCTTTTTTTTTTTTTTTTTTTAAGAGACAGGTCTCATTCTTGCTTAGGTCTAGTCTTCAACTTATGAGCTCTAGCAATCTATCTGCTTTGGTCTCCCAGAGTGCTAGGATTATAGGCGTGAGCCACGGTGCCTGGCCTTTCTTTCCCCCCCTCCCCCCCTTTAGAAAATCTAAAGTATAGGCTCTGCGCCTGCAGCACAATATTTATAATGCTAGCCATGTACACTCAGGCTGGTGGGTTTGAACCTGGCCCGGGCCTGCTGAACAGCAATGACAACTGCAACAAAAAAGCCAGGCGTTGTGACGGGTGCCTGTGGTCCCAGCTACTTGGGAAGCTGAGGCAAGAGAATCACTTTTAAGTCCAAGAGTTTGAGGTTGCTGAGAGCTGTGATGCCACGGCACTCTACCGAGGGTGACATAGTGGCAGTCTGTCTTGAAAACAAACAAACAAAAGAACCCCCTAAAATATAGCTGTATTTTTGAAAGCCAGGGATTTATGGATTTTAGTCAGGGATATATGGATAATTGTGTAAAATTTGGAAGATTTTCTGAACTACAGGTTCCCTGAGTTCTTAAAATCTTCGCTTAACTCAAGTATTTTGTTACAAAGTAGATGCTTGCTCACTGTCAGGCCTCCCCCTTATCCCCCCCAGTGAATTACTAGTGAATCACTAGTCACTCAGATCTCTTGGACTCTGATTTTTAGTTGAACTTCCTGTTTATCACTATCTTTTTAAAGTCTTTCTCCTTTTGCTTCAGTGAACTGTTCTATCCTGATCATTCACTGTCTTTTTATTATGTCTTTTCAGGTGCTTTTGTTGCTTTTTCTTTATGTTTCACATCAGCAGTGTCAAAACTGTGTGAAATCTCATTTGCAGGCATATTTTGTTTGGCTCTCAGAGTGTTTTGAAAATGTTTATGGTAGTTGATAACAATTAAAAACAGAACATTTTATATAAAAATTTGGAATATGTGACTTTAGGGTAGCCATTTCCTGTGGTAGTCATTGTCAGAGTTGTTTTCTTTTGGAGGGGCAGATGCTTGCTGGAGTTGGCTTGGTTCCATTTAGTGCATTACACTCATTTGTTAACCTCAAGTTAACTATAGTTAATTTTGTTTCTGTAAATTTCAGTTTGCAACTCCTGTCTTCAATGTTATATTTACCAAGTTCTTATCTGGAACCTCTTTTTTCTTTCCTCTTGCTCTCCCTGAGCACCTCTGTCCCCATTAGTTGCAGAAACTAGATGGATAAGTCTGTTTACCATCTTAAGTTGTTTTTTTTTTTTTTTTTTTTCTTTCAGTTCAGTGGTTATGCTTGCCTTTGTGTTTTGAGTTCATTTCTTCTTTGCATTTTAATCACATTATTTTGTTGCTTTCTGGTCTATATGGTTTGATGGCTTGAAATAATTTTCTAGCAATGTTTTTTGTCAATTAAGACTTTATCAGCATGTAGTAATTCCCAATTGTCATTTTGTCATTTGAGTCTTCTGTGTGTCCCAACAAATGAGTGGTGGTTGCATTGTGCATATAAATGATGTAAAGATAAAAAATAGCCGGGTGTTATGGCGGGCTCCTGTAGTCCCAGCTACTTGGGAGGCTGAGGCAAGGGAATCGCTTAAGCCCGAGTTAGAAGTTGCTGTGAGCTGTGACGCCACAGCTCTCTACTGAGGGTGACAAAGTAAGATTGTCTGAAGGAAAAAAAAAAAAAGGATTTATTCCCCAGATGGAGGGTAAACATTTTACAACCAGCTAAGGATGTGTAATTTTAGGTTAAGATACTCAGTAACAGTAACCAACCAAGTTAGGTAGAGTTTCCCCTGACTTGATTTTACTTACTGATATTTATATTTGGGTTCATTTGTATAAGCTTCATAGAGAACCAAAAGTTGATGAGAAGATATTTTAATTGTAAGGTATGTTAAAATGAAAACAAATACATGGGAGGCTGAGGCGAGAATTGCCTAAACCCAGGAGTTGGAGGTTGCTGTGAGCTGTGTGACACCACAGTACTCTACCAAGGGCGATAGATAAAGTGAGACTTTTTCTCTACCAAAAAAAAAAAAGGAAAAAAGAAAAAGAAAACAAATACATTATATGGCCCATCTGATCCTGGTGTTAAGGAGGAGTGGCATTTTTGATAGTAAGATTGATGCATGAATTCTCTCCCCGTTCCTGCCCTGCTCAGCTGCAATGCCAGGAGAGGGAATTGAAGGGCTGGCCACTTGGCATTGCAGCCTGAGTAGCCTTGTTAAGCAGTTACTCCTGTCCTATTTGCTTCCTTACATTTGTACAGGAATAGCAAAGAGGGAAAAGCAAGGCCCTGACCTTTGGTTTCTCTGGTGGTAGAAAACTACTTTCTCTGTTTCAGAACTAGCAAGTCAGAAAACAGACTTCAAAGGTTATTGGCCCAGGTTGCCATAGCAAAAGTAAAACTAAAGGATGGATGAGTGTTCATTCTATGTTCTTTTTACTTTTGTTCCTTACCATTTTTTAGTTCTAATATGATCACAACTGTTTATTGTTGTGCTTGGTTATGCTTCTGTAAATCAGAATATCTTCCACAAATAAGAGAAACAATGAATAGTATGATGTGTTAGCCACATCTATCATTACAAATTTAGTAATAGGCAGTTATCTTTCAGAAAAGAAGCTATATGGTTAAGTTCTTTCTACACTGAATTGAAGTCTCCTCTTATTTTGTATTATTTATCTCTGTTTAATGTCAGCTTTCCTATTGAGATCATTTCACTTCCCCCATATAGTTTACAATATTCTTTCTCAATATTTTACTTTTCTACCCGCTTCTTCACATTTTTTGGCATCTCCCATATCAAAACAGAATACCCTACTACCACTTAATTGTGATAAAAGCCTAATTTAAGTGAAAGATTTCGTCTATAAAACTTTATTACACAACTGTGAACATACATGCAAGGGCTATCCTTATTAACAGAGGCTGACAGTATCATATGGGAAACTTAACATTTAAGTGAATTGTTTTACCATTTTGAAACAGTTGATTTTTCTGTTTTTGAGGAAATAAAAATCTACAAGTCCTTGTAGATAAGAAAACAAAGTTGCAAAAAACTGGATTATATTTGCTGCCAAGAAAACTCCATTCAGTAAGGCCAGGGCATCAGTAGTTGTCTTGGACATTTAGAACCAGAACCGGACATTAGCTATGGTTTGTTTTTTATTTTTATTTATTTATTTTGAGACAGAGCCTCAAGATGTCGCCCTGGGTAGAGTGCTGTGGCATCACAGCTCACAGCAACCTCCAACTCCTGGGCTCAAGCAATTCTCTTGCCTCCGCCTCCCCAGTAGCTGGGACTACAAGCGCCCGCCACAATACCTGGCTATTTTTTGGTTGCAGTCATCATTGTTGTTTGGCAGGCCTGGGCTGGATTTGAACTGCCAGCTCAGGTGTATGTGGCTGGCACCTTAGCTTGAGCCACAGGCACCGAGCCACCTGCGGTTTGTTTTTTCACATTCAGTTTCTCCTTCTAGATGATGTCTGATCTGTATTCAAGCAACAACTATAGTGATTTCACAGATTAATATAGATTATTAGAGTAAATTTATGTACTTAACTTACTTTTGTTCTGGAAGGCAAATAATTTTTTTTTTTTTTTTTAATTTTGTTTTCAATTGACTTTCAGTTGTCTTGGTTTGAGTTTTTTTAATTTTCTTTTTTTCCTTTTATTTATTCTTTATTGAGACAGAGTCTCACTTTGTGGCCCTCAGTAGAGTGCTTTGGTGTCATAGCTCACAATAACCTCCAATTCTTGGGCTTAGCCTCCCAAGTAGCTGGGACTATAGGCGCCTGCCACAATGCCTGGCTTTTTTTTTTTGGTAGAGACAGAATATCTCTTTGGCCATGCTGATCTCGAACCTCTGAGCTCAGGGAAATCCACCTGCCTCCGCCTCCCTGGGTGCTAGGATTACAGGCATGAGCCACCACGCTTGGCCACAAATAATTCTTAAGAACAGGCCACATGTCGTTTTAAAATTACCAGTATCTGTTTGCCTGGCATTTCAATTTGCTAACCTCAAGTGTGTTTAAGAATCTGCTTCATGGACAGCACCTGTGGCTCAAAGGAGTAGGGTGCCGGCCCCATATGCTGGAGGTGGTGGGTTCAAACCCAGTCCCAGCCAAAAACTGCAAAAAAAAAAAAAATAATAATAAATAAAAATAAAAGGTTTAAAAAAAAAAAGGCTCGGCACCTGTGGCTCACGCAGCTAAGGTGCCAGCCACATACATCTGAGCTGGTGGGTTCGAATCCAGCCCAGGGCCCGCCAAACAATGACGACTGCAGCCAAAAAATAGCCAGGTATTGTGGCGGGCGCCTATAGTCCCAGCTACTTGGGAGGCAGAAGCAGGAGACTCGCTTGAGCCCAGGAGTTGGAGGTTGCTGTGAGCTGTGATGCAACAGCATTCTACCCAGGGCGACAGCTTGAGGCTCTGTCTCAAACAA
>CAUYPK010129434.1:0-10231 GCA_963574355.1 Loris lydekkerianus | reverse complement strand
ATGTGTTTGGTTTGGGTGAAAGCTTTTACCCACGGGAAGAAACCCCGGGTAAACCTTGTTAACCACGTGCTAAAAAAAAAAAAAAAAAAAAAAAAAAGGAAATAGGCAAAAGACACGAGGGGACATTTGACCAAAGAGGATATACAGATGACATATAAGCACATGAAAAGATAATATTATTTGCCACCAGAGAAATGCAAATCAAAGCCACACTGAGGCATTGGTACACATTTATTGATAAATGGCTTAAACCTAAGAATACTGGCAACACCAAAGAACCTGGATCACTGGTACATTGCCAGGGGGAATGCCAAATGATATAACCACTCTGGAAAATAGTTGGCAGTTTCTTTAAAAAACTAAATAGGCAAGATACCATATGACCCAGGAGTTGCACTTGTCTGCATTTATTTCAGAGAACTGAAAATAACTTACATTCACGTAGAAACCTGTGCACAATTGTTCATAGAAGCTTCATAGTAAAAAATAGGAAACAACTCAGATATCCTTCAGTGGGTTAGGCAAACTAGTACATTCACAATGTACTATAGTATACCCACAGTGTGGCACTACTACTCAGCAATTGAACAAACGATTGATACACAACATAATGGTTCTCCAGAGAATTACGTTGAGTGAAAAAAGCCAATCCTAAAAGGTTATATAAACTGTTAGGATTCCAGTTTATGGAGTTTTCTTGAAATGATGAAGTGTAGAAGTGGAAAACAGATTGGTGGTTGCCTAGCATTAAGGAGGATTTGGGGTGCATGAGGGAAATGAGCATAGCTATAGAAAGGTTGAACATGAGAGATCTTTGTGTTGATGAAACTTATGTATCTTGACAATATCGATATCAATATCTTGGTTGTAAGATTTTACTGTAGTTCTGCAAGATGTAACTACATCTGGTGAAAACCAGAGTACAAGAAAGCTCTCTGTATTATTCCTCATAACTGCATATGAGTCACCTAAAAATACAGTCACATCAAAATAAAAAGTTTAATTTAAATTAAACTTTTATTTAAAAGTTAAATAAATTCTTAAAGGATAAAAAATACTTTTGGTGGGAGTAAGAAAGATCATGACATTCAGCACTACTTGAGTGCTTAGTGCTACAATGAATAGACATCACTGTCTGCTCAAGAGGGAAGGAAAGTACTCTCATTTATGAGTCTACCTAAATTCACCACTCTGCATGGAACTTACAAATTAAACTGAAAACTGTGAAAATAGAAAAAAAAGTCTTTCTGGCTTAGCACCTGTAGCTCAGTGAGTAGGGCGCCGGCCACATACACCAAAGCTGGCTGGTTCGAGCCTGCCCCAGGCCTGCTAAACAACAATGACAACTGCAACCAAAAAGTAGCCGGCATTGTGGTGGGCACCTGTAGTCCCAGCTACTTGGAAGGCTGAGACAAGAGAATTGCTTAAGCCCAGGGGTTTGAGGTTGCTGTGGGGTGTGATGCCATGGTACTCTACCAAGGGTGGCATAGTGAGACTCTGTCTCAAAAAAATAAATAAATAAAAATACATTTTAACCCCCCACCCCCCCAAAAAAGCTTTCTGGAGACTTTGGATACACCCTGAAGTATAACGTGTATCATCTTTCCCTTGGCTTCTTGAGATACACTACTTAATGCAGAGAACTTCTGTCCAATTCATCAAGGATTAACTTGTACAAAAGAAAGGTTACACTTTGTTAGTGGTATTTGTTGTAGGATGGTAAAAAAGTGCCCAGACCACTTCATTTTTTAAGTTCTGAGTATATTAAAAAAATGAAGACATGGGCGGGGCACAGTGGCTCACACCTGTAATCCCAGCACTTTGGGAGGCCGAGCTGGGCAGATTACCTGAGCTCATGAGTTTGACACCAGCCTGAGCTAGAATGAGACCCCATCTCTAAAAATGGCCAGATGTTATGGCAAGCCCCTGTAGGTCCAGCTACTCGGGAGGCTGAGGCAAGGGAATCACTTGAGCCCAAGAGTTAGAGGTTGCTATGAGCTATGACGCCAGACACTCTACCTAGGGCAACAAAGTAAGAGTCTGTCTCAAAAAAAAAAAAAAAGGCATATCAAAAATGGTTACAGAACTGTGAAGTTTTATTTGCTTGTTTTTTTTTGGTTTGTTTGGTTTTTGAGACAGAGCCTCAAGCTGTTACCCTGGGTAGAGTGCTGTGGCATCACAGCTCACAGCAACCTCCTGGGCTCAAGTGATTCTTCTGCCTCTGCCTCTCAAGTGGCCAGGACTACAGGCACCAGCCACAACGCCTAGTTATTTTGGTTGCAGCTGTCATTGTTGTTTGGCGGGCCCAGGCTGGATTTGAACACGCCAGCTCAGGTGTATGTGGCTGGAGCCTTAGCCGCTTACTTATTTGTTTTTTAGACAGGGTCTCACCATGTTGCCCAGAGAGTGGCATCATCATAGCTCATTGCAACCTTAAACTAGACTGCAAGTGAGCCTCCTGCTTCAGCCTCCCCAGTAGCTGGGACTACAGCCAGGCATGTGCCTTCACATCTGGCTAATGTACAAAATGGTTAATTATGGAATATTTTAAATGTTCATCTTTAATAAATGGATGCTCTTGATGAACATAAAAAGATTAAAAAGAAATTAATTAAAGATTCAATTCCAGAAGCTAGAAGATAGGTATCTTAAAGAAAGTGTCTTATAGTTAAGATGAGAACGAAAATTAAGGAAGTGGAAAACAAGCAGTAGAAAAGATAAACAACCCAGGCACACTGCCATATGCCTATAGTATTGGGAGACTGAGGCAGGAGAATTGCGGAGCTTAGGAGCTTGAGGCCAGCCTGGGTAACATAGTGAGATCCCTATCTCAAGAAAGAAAGAAACAAATAAAAATGAAAGAAGGGAAAGGAAGGCAGGGAAGGAGGGGAAGGAAAAGAAAGGGGAAGGAGAAGGAGAAGAAGGAAGAGAAGGAAAGAAATAATCAACAAAACAAAATACTACATTTTATTTATTTAATTTATTTTTTGAGAAAGTCTCACTTTGCTGCCCCAGGCTAGAGTGTTGTGGCATCAATGTCACAGCAACTTGGAACTCCTGGGTTCAAGCAATCCTCCCGTTTCAGCCTCCCCAGGAGCTGAGACTACATTTGCCTGCCACGATATCTGGCTAATTTTTTCTCGTTTTTAGTAGAGATGGGATCTTGCTCTTGCACAGGCTGATCTCAAACTCCTGAGCTGAAGCAATCCTCCCACTGTGACTCCCAGAGTGCTGGGATTACAAAGATGAGCTACTGTGCCTGGCCAAAATACTGCTTTTTGAAAAACTAATAGACAAACCTCTAACATGATTTACCCAGAACACACACACATACAAACACATGCTTGGAAGAAAATACAACTACAGATGTAGTTTTGAAAATTATAAGAGAATATTCTACCATTACTTTTCAAAATGTAGATTAATGGATAATTTCTTAGAAAAATGAAAATGAAAATATCTAAAGAGATAGAGGGGGAACATATGGACTATAGTAAAAAAAACTTAAGACATCAAGTCATTATAGTATGTGGACATTATTTGGACCCTAATTCAAACAAACTATAAAGAAAATGCTGTTGAGAGGTATGAAGGTGGAACAAAAAAGCATACCAGGCGGCGCCTGTGGCTCAGTGGGCTGGGTGCCAGTCCCACATATCAAGGGTGGCAGGTTCAAATCCAGCCCCAGCTAAACTGCAACGATAAACGATAGTTGGGCGTCATGGCAGGCGCCTGTAGTCCCAGCTACCTGGGAGGCTGAGGCAAGAGTATCGCCTAAGTCTAGGAGTTGGAGGTTGCTGTGAGCAGTGTGATGCCATGGTACTCTACTGAGGGTGATAAAGTGAAACTCTGTCTCTACAAAAAAAGAAAAAAAGAAAAGCATTACCATGTTTTTAGACAGGAATGTTCAACATTACAAAGATGTCATTTTTCCCTAAGTTTATGTATAAATTTAATATCATCTCTATAAATCTGCTAACATTATTTTTCTAATTCTAGAGTTCCTATAGAAAATACTTTTATACATATGCATGTACATGATTATGATGTAAAATCTGTATCTTATTATAACTTGCAGGCAAAAAGTTCAAAGCTCACTGAAGTAGTCCAATATTTTTTGCCAGAATTTACTGATGTTGGTGCGTTCTCTGGTTTCAGGTTCATTTTTTAAAAATATCTTTGACAATGCTTTCTTTGCTTGCCGCAACTTGGTTATCTGATAGATGAATTAGAAATGTTCTAATTTTCTTTGTTTTGAATTTTTTAGTAACCGTTACTGAAGTTTTACCTAAAGAAAAGAAACAAAAAGAGGAGAAGACCTTAATTCTTGGTCAAGCTGTGGTGGACCTTCTTCCCTTATTGGAAGGTCAGATGTATGATTTTCCCAAAAGTAGAAATAGCAGAGCTCATAAAATTTAGCTCTAGAGAAGCGCAAAAATCAGCCTCAGTGAATTTGAGGGATTTAAGGGAAAAACTTAGAACATTCATCTCTGCCTCATTTATCTCTGTTACGTACTAACTTAACCTCTTCTTCTTTTGTTCAACTTGGCCTTTTTATAGGAGAGAGTTCATTTGAAACAACAGCCCCATTGCACCCTGTGCCAGGCTCACCTTTAGAAACACCTCGATCAAGTGTTAAGGTAATCAGAGTTTTAACTCTCAACATTTCAGCCTGCCATTCAATCTAAGAAATCTTTCTGCTATTAAGGTTCAGTTCAGTTGAATCTGATTCATTGGGCACCTTCTTTTCATAATCTCCATAGTATTAGATTCTGGGAATCAAGGATGAATTAGGCAGAATCCTTTGAAAAATCCATAATCTATGTATCATAGATTATAACTCAGTGTAATTAAATGATGGAATAGGGCACATGGGCACAGAGCAGTATCACTTACTTTGCCCAAGAATAGATGGTAAAGAAGACTTAATAAATTGTCTCTTGAGTTATGTCCTGATAGATCAAATAGTATATGAAATTACCTAATACACTTTCCAGCATGGTAGCCTGCCTCTAGTTGAAGACCTCTCATTCAGTAGTTCAATTTTTCCAGCCCAGATCTTTCTCTTGAATTCCAGATTGTCAGACTTTACAAGCACCTACTAGATTTCTCTATAAGGATATCCCAAAGGTATCTAATCTCAAACTTAACATTCCAAAACTGAATTCAGTATCTTCCCTGACACCTACTCCTTTTATTTTTATTATTTTGATTATTGGCATCATCCATGAGAGCACAGACCATAGAACCAACATTATATCCATGACTGCTCTCTCTCACCCTAGCTACATCCAATCTCCAAATCCACTTTTCACCAAATTCAGTTATTTTTTTCTAAGTATCTTTAAACTTTGTTCTTAGCTTGATTCCTATCCTTTATTGCCTTTATAGCCTTGCACCTATCCTTATCTAACTCCAGATCAGCCTTCTCAAAGCTTGCTTAGTGACTTAACAGTAAATTTGAAGGCGCCAGGGCTGCAGTAACTGAGTGGCACTGGCAACCTGTCAAAAAAAAAAAAGAAAGAAAGAAAATGAAAAAGAAAAATATGTGAATTTGATCACATTCTCTTCCCCTACTTAGTAGTGTGGTTCATTGTTTCACCCACTGCTTACATTTTAAAGTCTGGATTTCTTAGGCATAGCAGGCATATAACATCTTTTATTTATTTATTTTTATTTTTTGGAGACTGAGTCTCACTTCGTCACCCTCTGTAGAGTGCTATGGCATCATAGCTCACAGCAGCCTCAAACTCTTGGGCTCAGGTGATCCTCTTGCCTCAGACTCCCAAGTAGCTGGGACTACAGGCGCCAGCCACACATCTGGCTAGTTTTTGGAGACTGGGGTCTCACTCTTGCTCAGGTTTGGTCTCAAACTCCTGAGTTCAGGTGATCCACCCACCTCGGCCTCCCAAAGTGCTAGGATTACAGGCACAAGCCACCACACCGGGCCATCATGTAACATCTTTTATAGTAAGAGCCTCTCACTCCAACCTCATTTCCCAGCCCTTCTTTCCTTGTACTTTGTGTTCTAGAATCCTGAACTACTTATACCTGAACTGAATATACTGTACTGTTTATTTACATAAACTGTTCCACCCTTTACATAAACTGTTCCATATCCACAATTATTTTCTCTTTCCTTCCTCTGTTTATCCAGTTTGTAAACTCCTATTCATCCTATAAAGGTCAACTCATATGTCACCATCTCTTAGTCCTTCCCAGCCTAATAATTATTCACTTCCTCTTTGGTGCTCCTTGACTGCAGTGTTTTGTACAGGTCTATATTATAGAATTTATTATAAATCATGTGACTACAACATGAGTCCCATGACGAAAGGGAACATGTCTCCTTCATCTTTATAAAATGTTGTAGTGAAGTGCCTAGCAAATAATTAGCAATCAGTACATACTTTTACTTATTTATTTTTGAGACAGAGAGTTGCTCTCTCTCCAGGCTGGAGGATAATGGCCTGATGATAGCTCACTGCAACCTTGAACTTCTGAACTCAAGTGATCTGCCTGCTTCAGCCTCCCAAAGTGCTAGGATTACAGTCATAAGCCACTGTGCCTAGTCCAATAGATTTACTTCAAGTGATCCTCTTGCCTCAACCTTCTGCCTTTATATTCACATGGCCATCTCATCCTTATCAGGTGTATGTCACCATACCTACTTAATTATTTTTGTAGAGGCAGGGCCTCACTATGTTGCCTAGGCTATTTTCAAATTGCTGGCCTCAAGTGATTCTCCTACCTTGGTGTCCAATACACATTTAAACCTATTTTGTATTGTATCCTATGTGAAAATATTAGAGTTATATATGTCTATACCTAGTTATATAAATATATAAATATATATTTGAAAATTTTTCTTACTACAAAGCATTACATTTAAATTTTAAAAATAATCATAAAGGCTCAGCGCTTATAGCTCAGTGGCTAGGGTGCCAGCCACATACACTGGAGCTGGCGGGTTCCAATCCAGCCCGGGGCTGCCACATAACAATGAGAACTACAACCAAAAAATAGCTGGGTGTTACAGTGGACGGCTGTAGTCCCAGCTACTTGGGAGGCTGAAGCAAGAGAATTGCTTAAGCCCAAGAGTTTGAGGTTGCTGTGAGCTGTGACGCAATGGCACTCTACCAAGGGTGACATAGTGAGAGTCTGTCTCAAAAATAAAGATTAAAAAAAAATCATAAAATATTGACTATCAATAAAAGTACCCAATCTCACTTGCTCATGTGCAACTACTATTGACGTTTCAATATAGCATCTTCCAATTCCTCTTCTATATGTATTTGTATACCTTACTTTGGTATGGAAGAGTGGGAAGAGATAAGGTAAGTCTAGGGATAAGGTTTTCTTTTGGGCTTGATTTCCAACTCATTGGACCTAGAAAAAGTCATTTTAATTCTCTATATTAGCTTGGCCTTCTTATCTTCAACAGAACTATGAGATTCTAATGGGATAATTCAAAAAGAGGAGGGACTTGGTCAATCTTGAAAATGCTATGTAATTTTATTCTTTTACAGCAGTGCAGTCTTGAGGTTAAAGTATTTGTGGCAGAGCCTTTACTGACCACAGCCCAGATTTCAGGGGGCAATCTACTGAAGGTTACCTTGGAGGCTGCCTACTCTGTGCCTGAATCCTTCATTCCAGTAGGGCCCCTGCAGAACTACATGGTTGGTTTGCAAGTTCCATCGCATGGAGAGGTACATCCCTACTGCCAGATATTTATGTAGATTCAAACATGTCTATACTCATGTGGCCATCTCTTCCTTACCTGCTCAGATTTCATTCAAAGCATCACTCTGTTAATGGCTGAGATTTATTTTTTAAGCTTGAAAAAGAAAATTTATTTGTTTTATAAATTTTGTTTTATATAAATATTTTTGTCTTTGTAATTTATATGTTTATTACATATAATACATTGAATATAATTTATATTAATAAATGTATATTTGTGGTGGACAATATGTAAGACATTTAAAATGGGCAATTTTTGGTATATTTCTACAGAGATTATTTTTATGCATATACAAGGGGACTTTTTAAAAATTCATAGAATAATGGAGTTAAAAGATAAAAATAAAAAATAGAAACTTTATTTCTCAACATAAGCTCCATAAAAGTGAAGATACTTTTATAAGTGATAATAACAGCCATTTAGTCCAAACCTAAATAACTGACAGTCCTGGGAATTTAACCATGTCGATGCAATCTTTTTTATATTATTAACTGAAGAAAAATGTGTGTCCTTTATTGATTTATTAAGATTAGGAACTGGGGCGGCACCTGTGGCTCAAAGGAGTAGGGTGCCGGCCCCATATGCCGGAGGTGGTGGGTTCAAACCCAGCCCCGGCCAAAAAAAAAAAAAAAAAGATTAAGAACTAAGGCCAGATGCAGTGGCTCATGCATGTAATCCTAGCACTTTTGTAAGGCTGAGGTAGGTGGATCACTTGAGTTCAGGACTTAGAGACCAGCCTGAACAAGAGCCAGACCTGTCTCTACTAAAAACAGAAAAACTAGCCAGGCATTGTGGTGGGTACCTGTAGTCCCAGCTACTTATGAGGCTGAGGCAAGAGGATCACTTGAGTCCAAGAGTTTGAGGTTGCTGTGAGCTTATATGTGTGGTACTCTTCCCAGAGCAAAAGAGTGAGACTCTATCTCCAAAAAAAAAAAAAAAAAATTAAGAAACAGAAAGAAGTTAGAAGGAGGAACCAAATTAGGACTGAAAAGTGGATGCCCAATGATTTCTCATCAAAAGTCTAACAAAATTGCCCTTGTTTGATGAGAGAAATAAGCAAGAGCTTAGCCAGGATGGAGGACTCTCTGGTGATGCCTTCCAGGGGTTTTTGTTGCTAAAGCTTTGGCTAAGCCTCTCAAAATACTCTCATAACAAGCAGATGTTACCATTCTTTGGCCCTCTGGAAAGTCAAAGAGCAAAATGTCTTCAACATCCCCTAAAACTGTTGCCATGACCTTTGCTCTTGACTTTTGCTTTGACTGGAGCACTTTCAACTCTTGGTAACCATTGATTAAATGTGCTTTGTCCTCAGGATTGTATTAGAAAGAAAGCCATGTTTCATTTCCTGTTGTTGTTCTTAGAGAAATGCTTCAGGATCCTGGTGCTACTTGTTTAACATTTTCATTGAAAGCTCTGCTTTTGTCTGTAGCGTATATGGGCACAATTTAGCACCCATTGGGTGGCAAGTTTGCACAATTTTAATTTTTCTGTCAGAATTGGTAAGCAAAACCAATTTTGACGTCTGAGGTGTTGCCTATTGTTTCTACTGTTAATCACTGGTACTCTTCATTTGGGACACAAATAGGATTCACTTTTTTCTTGAAAATTGATGTGGATGGTCTGCTGCTAGGGGCTTCCTCTTCAGCATTGTCTCATACCTTCTTTCAATTTATTTATTTGTTTGTTTATTTTAAGTTTTTAGAAAGTGTGTTGCTCTGTTGTCCAGGTTGGAATACAGTGGTGTCATCATAGTTCATTGCAACCTTCAACTCCTGGGCTCAACCTATTCTGCCTCAGCCTCCTGAGTAGATGGGTCTACAGGTGTGTGCCAGAACACCCAGATTATTTTTTTCATTTTTTTGTAGAGACGGGTCTCGCTCTTGCTCAGGCTGGTCTCACTTACTCAGCCTCAAACAATCCTCCTGCCTTGGCCTCCCAAAGTGCTAGGATTATGGATAGGTGTGATTCATGGCACTTGGCCATCTCACCCCTTCTAGGAACTGCTGATTTGGCGGGGTCATTGTCTCCATAAACTTTTTGTAAAACATCAATGATTTCACTATGCTTTCACCCAAGATTTACCATAAATTTTATTTTTTTTTAAATAATTTTTTTTTTTAAATTGTTAAACCATAGCTGTGTACATTAGTGCAATCAAGGGGTACAATGTGCTGGTTTCATATGCAATCTGAAATATTCTCATCAAACTGTTCAACATAGCTTTCATGGCATTTTCTTAGTTATTGTATGTAGGCATTTGTATTCTGCATTTAGTAAGTTTCGCCTATACCCATTCTAAGATGCACTATAGGTGTGGCCCCACCCATTACCCTCCCTCCACCCTAACCTCCCCCCTCCCTTCCCCTTCCTTGGCCCTTTCCCCATAGTCTTGTGGTATAGTTGGGTTATAGCCTTCATGTGAAAGCTGTAATTTAGCTTCATAGAGCTGACTACATTAGATACTTTTTCTTCCATTCCTGAGATACT